>JAXIVJ010007525.1:37500-60399 GCA_036785665.1 Chirona hameri | reverse complement strand
GCACCGTATCCTCTTGGGACCAAGGTGCTAATTGGCTAATTGGAACTCTCACCCTGTTCCGAGGGGAATGTGGGTACACCCCTATTAGGATGCGTCTATTTTACCTCGACCGCAGTGCCATCTACTTACGCAGGAAGATATATAATATTCCGACTGTACGTGTGCTAGCCGCATTTTGGGCCGCGAAGGAGGGGATCAGGGGGGTGTCATGGCTATCTCCGTAACGTGTCCACCCTGTCCCATGGCGTCACTTTCCAGCTCGATTTCCACCAATGGGGTGGCCGAATCGGGAAAAACATATTTCTTTTCGCAGACCGTCTCGTGGCACTTCTCGGTCTATCAAAAGAATTACGCCTTCGACCGGCGCGGCCGCCATGTTTATTTACGGTGGCGCATTCGTCACTCAACGATCTTCAACATAATTATAGGTGAAACAAGTGTAATTCAGATGTAAAAATACTTTCACCTGATAGATACTACTACAAAGTATCCTCAAGTCACCTTACTTCATCAACAACTAGGTGAAATAATACAAAATTCGCACTTCAACTAAAAACAGCATCCAGCGACAGTTCCCCGTGGCCAAAATCCAAACATCGCCTTATATGGGCATGGGCCTCGCTCGGTTGCATGCTTCGCTTTGACATCGTCTAGCGGCTCACCCTTGCAATTTAGGAGAAAATGTCCTAAAGCAAGCTGTAGAGGACGTTTCAATCTATCATTTAGTGTTCAATTAATCCCTTTGGCGCCTAAGGTATGCAAATGGTAGGACGCGAAAGTAGGCCGATTTAACACTTTGACACTATGAATAGGGAGCGTGTGACGTCACGTTCCCGTGACATCACGCATTTCGCTGCCTACCCTGGACGGGTCTACCTAGTCTCTATGACCTTGGGAGGGGATAAAGGGGATGCATGGGGTTGTGATCCCTTCAGCCGCCTTAGGCTCAATTTGCTTTTTGCAATGCAATATAAGAACCACGCATGTCATAATACATAAATACGTGACATACGTGGTTCGTTCTTGGGCGTGATGTCATCTATGTGTTTGTTTTGGGCGCACCGACATTTGTGGCGTGGCCTATATATGGCCTTTTAACATTAGCGAAGGAGTAAAATCTTTGCCCCTTCGCTGCCTTAATAATAATGACTTAAAAACAAAATGTTATTTATATAAGTTAGAGACCTAAAATCGGTCTTTCTTTCAGAGCTTGTTGTTTGTAAATAAACTCAGTAGAAATATATATATAGTCTTTAAAAAAATTGGAGTTATCCTTGATTTGTATAGAGGCAAGGGATTCTACGTCCAGATGACGTCACCACCCCTGAGTCAGATTCGGTAAAATCGCCGGATGACTACCTTCTTATAGGGCCTTGGGGGGGATGGGGGATATTGAAGTGGGCGTGGACTGGTGGTGATTGTTGTTCTGTATCAGCGCCCTAACCTAACAACAACAACAACATTGTTCTGTATCAGATTTGCTTATGGTGTTCGTGCCTGGTTGATGCTGTAGTACTTAAACTAGTGAGGTGAGTGAGGGTCCAGTGTGAGTGATGTATGATTGATATTGTCTGAATGTCCAGTGAGCATAAGAGGGGTCATTTTTCTAACATACCATTACAATTAGGGTAGATAACCGTGTGTAACTCTGGACACGTCCTACACTGTGGACTGTTCATGCTATTGGCGATGCAGACAATACCAATACATTTTATGTTTATCATGAATAGCATGAAAAGTCTGGTGTTACATGAGGGTCAACACAGTCGTATCCCTCCCCCCCCCCCAACCTGTTTCAAATACTGGCTTGACACATTGGAGTGACATCCAATTTGTAACAGTCTTTGACAAATAGATCATTTCCAGAGCTCCCTAAGTCATACAAATATGCTCATACAGGCTAAACAAGCCCCTAAATTCTGTGAATCAGTAAGGTAAGGTTACAGTTGTTTACCTACCGTCAAAGAGTGCTGAATTTAACCACATCAGCTGGCTTTGGCTGGATTGCATCACCATCAGCTTCTCAGATTGAGAATATGGGTAGGGTAGACAACAGTAACGCAGGACACACCCTAACACCAGTCTTTTCATGTTTCATGCTATTGGTGATGTATTTTTTTCCTGGGTTTTTCCCACTTAATCTGTGTGGCGTTGTGGGGGGTAAATTTTACCCCCTCCCGGATTTTCTCCATAACTTGAAAACTATGACAGATATCAAAGTGAAACTTGCAGTACCTTATGGTGCATCAATTCTACATCTTGTGTTACAATTAAGTTGAAATTCATGAGAATTGTGAGGAGATAATGACGTTTTAGTGACGTCATGTCATTTTTGGTGAAAAAAAACGTTAAATGTTTGAAAAATCATACAAAATAGCGTGTTGATGCAAATCGCGAATAAAAGGCGCCAAAAGAAAGGAAATAACATTGTCTTTAAAATGGCTATCTCAGATGTTCAAATTTTGGGTTTTTGACCCCCAAAAATGAAAAAAAAAATGATTTTTTGGAAAGAATTTCCACAAAAGTTTTTTGTTTGAAGATTTTCAAAAAACTGGAAGATATATTAGAGAACCGAGTATGAACGATGTTCAAAACAAATTTCAAAGCAATTTCTTTATTTTTGTCTGACTTATGGCTCTCTAAGAATAAGTAACTCATGACAACATTTTTTAAAATTGTGTTTTTTGGCCTTTGCTGACCAGATACAGACAAATAAATGCCACCACTGTATTTCGAAGACAAAACTAGTCTAGAAGCATGCAATGTTTATTCAAATTAATCAATTTCAAATTTTGACCTTATTGTGACCTGACCTTGACCTGAGGGCGATTATATGGTGTCAGGCTGTGAAAATAGCTGCTTCTATCAAATTCTACATGTAAAATAACCCATACAACATGTGTCGTATGGCTTTCGTAGACCTTTGACCTTTTGTGACCTCACCTTGACCTTGACCTTTGCTTAAAATTTCACTTTTACTTATGCGGGAGATGCATTATACATTTGGCAGCACTTTGTGAGATAATAGTTGCAATACAAGGCTTTGGATGGAAAGTATAGCCCAACAACCCAAATACTTAAATTTTGACACTTGACCTGACCGTGACCCGACATGTGACCTTATATTAATAATTTCGGGTATGCGTTAGATTCTTCTCACTAAGAGCTTTCGATCGCCGCCTTGCGCGTCTCGCTGCGGTTATTGGTTCGGAAGATACGAGGGGGGGGGGGTAAAATTTACCCCCCAGCACCGGACGTTCGGATGGAGACCCCAGCGCCGCGCGGGTTAAGGGCTAGTCTATTTTGACAGAATTCATAGGTCAATCAACAAGCACCAGCATACAAACCAGCATCACCAGCACCAGCATCAAATGAAACCAGTTTGGCTATTGGCGATGTAGACGTTACTGACACACTGCATCACCAATAGCATCAAGTCTGCCATTAGGATGTGCCCGGAGTTACTTTTTTTTACCCTATGTGTAAGTTTTAATATAAGATACAGTAGGGCAAGTGTCATAATGCCACACATGCCACCTGCCATAATACCAGGCTGGATTTCTTGAAAGGTAGATTACAAATGTATGTTCTATGGGAGTGAGGCCAGGGTGCCACTGGCTGCAGGTCATCCGGATCGCCCCAGGTGCAAGTCAGTGCTGTAGCATCTGGAACCCACCTTGCCAGGTCAGTCAAGTCCAGTCCAGTGCTTGATATCCCAATTGAGCTATACAGCTATACAGCAGACTACACCACCAATAAAGTGAAAAATCCTGTATTTGACAAATGTTAAACACTTTGTGGAACCTTTCAGACCATAACACTAGCAAGTGAGTAGCACCCCAAGCATTTCATCAGTGGTGGTGAAGGGGATGGATGCCTGGGTGACATACCTACCCTAGTCCCCATGTTGAGAAAACACATTAACCACAAAGTCCTGGGCTATCCCTCCCCCCTGGCTTTTCAGCAATATCACAAGAACATGTAGCAACAGTGACTGGAAACTGTGGGCAATTTTAAATGAATGCCTAGGTCACATGTGTGTAAAATTGTGTGTCAATCCCATCTTAGGTCAGGTCACAGTGAAGTTGCAGAGCCTCAGCTGTTCAAAGGTGGCCAGGAGGCACAGCGGGTGCCAGGTTAACTGTAGTTCTTTTACCAGCTGTTTTGGGGGAGAAACTATCACCAAATACTGGAGACTAAAAAATGGCTTTGCACCTCATCTCTAAAATGATATGTATTATGTCCTACTCTGTATTGTGCATACGCTAGACCACATTTGGAGTATTGTGTACAAGCCTGGTCTCCAACATATGAGAAATATTGCTGGTTGTTAGAAAGAGTTAAAAAAGGGCAACAAAAATGGTTAATTGTCTTGGTAGTTTACCTTATGAAAATAGATGAAAGAAATTGGGTATGTTTTCACTTAGATATAGAAGGCTAAGAGGAGATCTAATTGAAGTCTTCAAATTTTTTAATGGTCAGCATTCTGGATATTTGAAGGAATGTTCGTCTTCAATAGGGAAAATCGAGGTAGAGGTCATCAGCATAAACTCATGAAACAAAGTAGGTCTAGGCTACGGCAGTCATTTTTCAGTAGAAGGGTTGTAGGACATTGGAATATGCTACCAGGGGATGTCGCTGATGCAGTGACACTAGCTTCCTTCAAAATTAGATTAGATAAATATTTTACAGAGAAGGGATTAGTTCATAAAAACTCGTGGGATTAGCCTTCTTTTATGCAGGTAGAGTATGGTGATTTGAGGGGGCGAGACTGGTGGAGGGGGGGGGGGGGGGGGGGTGCAACCTCGGATGGACCCAAGAGGCTCTTTGCTGCACTTTTATTTTATGTATTTATGTCTTACTCTCCATATGGCAGGGTTTCCGACTCTGGACCGGTTTTGCGGACGCGGGAGTAAACAAATATACACGCGTCAGTTTTAAACCAATCGTGACAAACTTGGCGTGTCAAAATGTTGGAAATGAAGTGGACTTTCATTTGCCATCCTCAAAAGTTAAATGTATTTACTCTGAGTATGAATAGTTCAGCGTAAAAGACGAAAAAATGGCAAACGCGTTTTTCAGGGTAAACAATATTTGGTCGCCCAACTTCGAAGAGCCGTAGCACCACAACCATATGCTTGGTGGAGTTCGCGCTATGCCCATTCTCTTGTTCATTAAATTTTCTTTCATAACATATCGGGTTCCATAGTTCCTCACATTTATTTAGATGCTGCGTTGGATCTTAGCCGAACCGACCAGAGTCAAAACTACATTCGAATATGCCAATTTAGTAACAATTTTCCATGCAACCATTCTGCTACAACATTTATCCGGGTTCTAAATAGTAAAAATTGGAGATTGATTGATTGAGCAAAACCTGTGGAACAAAATGGTGACAAACTTGTCAGTCTTCTGCGAGCTATATTGACGGTGCAATCAATGGTTTCGTGCTCGCGTGTTGTTGTTGACCTAAACTTGTTAAACAAAAAATCACCTTGTAAAAAAAGAAGTTTTTTTTTCTTCTGAAAAGGCCTACATCGACTAGAAAACCATTAGCTATTGTACCTGAACATCCTGTCTACAGATCCTATTGGTTTTCCTGCCGATTTAACGCGTTTTGTAAAAACGGTGTTTTTGTTTACAAGGCAACCCCACGCAGACGCGAAGTGATCAGAGAGAAAACTTCACGGATGAAAAACAAAATATTTGGTAATCTTACTTTGCAGCATTGCGCAACCAAATCAGACACTTTCGAGACCACCAGATTCGAATTCCGGATGAAAAACACCCGGATAGGTTGCTTTTTGTATTGAAAAAGAAGCATTAATTTTGACTTGGTATTGATCTGACATTTACCCATGTCAGGTCAAAAGGTCACTTTCAGGTCAAATATGCCATGCTATTTTCGAATTCCAGATTCGAATTCCTCATGACAAACTGGCCCAGATAGTTTTTTTTTGTATTTAAAAAGAAACATTAGTTTTTACTTGGTATTTACCTGACATGCCATGTCAGGTAAAAAAGTCACTTTCAGGTCAACTAGTTGATGCCTTGCTATTTTCGATTCCATATTCGAATACCTCATGAAAAACTGATCCGGATAGGTTGGTTTGGCAGTGAAACAGAAACACTGATTTTGGGCTGGTTTTGGCCGCGAAACCGGTTCAAAGTCCGAAACCCTGTCATCTAAACATGCTTACAAGATTTGTGGTCAAGAGTTATATTTGTAATTTGTGCTGGTGTCCTCTCATGGTGGTCACTTGAGGATCTTTGAAGAACAACCCCTTGGACACTGCCAACAGACCATGCAGTGCATGATCTTGAATGTGAGGATCATGTCACCGCTTTACCATCAGTACCTGCTGTAGCAATAGTAGTCAAAGCCAATAGAGTGGTCCTCATCAGCAAACCTGTGAAGCTCCTGCAGTAGTCTGGTGGCTCTCCTCTGCTGTAGCAATCGTAGTCAAAGCCAATAGAGTTGTCCTCATCATCAAACCTTTGAAGCTCCGGCAGTAGTCTGGTGGCTCTCCCCTGCCTGCTTTCAACCAGCACCTGGTCATTGTATTTGAAAGCTGGCCCAGATCGTGTTACCATATTCCAGTTGAGGTCGGACTAGAGCCTCACAAAACAGCAGAAATAAGTACTTATCTAAATTTGTCCGTCCCTGTAGCTCAGTGGGAGAGCGCTGGGCTTTTTTCCTTACCCGGTGTGGCATCACGGGTTCGAGTTCTTCGAATCTCGCTATTTGCCCCCGACTAGGGTGCCCTGCGGCTGGTAGCAGCGGTCGCGTTCAAGGGCAGGTGACGTCAGAGGGCGGGGCGGACCGTAGTCAGGTATGTCTGGCGCTTAAACTTTCGCTTCCTAATTTTTCCACCAACAGGAATTGCCCGATCGGATAGAGGGGGGGGGGGGGGGGGGGGCAGGGGACTGCGCAACAAGCTATGCTTAGCGCGGTTCCTGACCTGGGAAATCCACCAACCATTTTTCAAGATTGTAACTAAATTAACAAGGGCTCGCGTGATGGCACCTAGGATCTGGTTAGCCTTGTTTGTGGTGATTGGGGCGGGATATTCGCTAAAAGGTTTCGAACTTGGTCCGGTCCGCTGCACTGCACTTGGTGTCATTGCTAAGTCTATATCCTTATCCGCAGACATACCACGCGTTTACGCGACGGTGTTCGCTCTACACACCAAACGTGATTCTGGGATCGTTCGGCTCATGTTTGGGTATCTATGTAAAAGTGCGACTAGACGTATAGTTGGCGGCATCAAAAAATCATTACTCCCTTTTGAAAAAATGAATAACTGTGAAATGAAAAAAATGAATAAAAATGAAATGAATAACCCTGTGCCCCCTATTTGGTTGATTTGGGTGGGAAATGACGCCCAAATGTGAATAATTTTCCACTCTCTCCCCATTTTAGGAGTGAATTTTCCACTCCCAATTATGAATTGTGGTATTGATTCTGACATAAATATTGACTAAAAATACATTATTTCAACGAAAACTACTGCTTTTCATATTCATAACAGAAATAAATATTGTACCATTTTCTACATAATTTTTAACTCATGTTTTTTTTGCTCGCATTTTCCACTAACACCGAAGCAAAAAGTGAATTTTGGTACACTGCGCCCCCCCCCCCCCCCTTCCATTGCGCAGACCGCAGTTCTCGGCTCCAAGCTATGCGGTACAGCATAACTTCAGGCGATCACTACTAGTGCCATCTAGGGGCAGAAATATAATTTGGTACGCGTGCTGTTCTTGATACTACTGTAAACGGCAGATCGCATGTTACCCTAATTCTCGGCGATAACGTTTGCAAAAAAAAATGGCGTATTCTCGTTTTTTTGACAAATTATTTTACTTGGAATGTAAAATTCCTCATTTGTAATAAATATTAAATCCTTGCGAGGAAAATATAATTATATTTTAACTACAATGTCGGTAAGATCAAGTGAAAAGAGAACAAATTTCCAGAAAACAATGAAGAGAGCAAAATTATTTAAACCCAAAAAGTCTAGAAAATTGGCAAAATTCCAAGGCTGCTGCAGAGCGACCGGATTTAGCTTCTATCCGAGCTCGGACATGACGAGTGAATGGGAAGTGCCCTAAGTTTTCGTTTGACAATAACCAACCTCAATAACACAAATTGGCGCAGGGTCGTCGGTGGTCAGTCGGTGTCTTAAAAAGTTATCGCCAAAAATTAGGTTCCCAAGTGGTCTGCCGTTCACGGTAGACCAATAGAAAGCAGGCTATTCGCTTCGCAGTCTCAATTGCATTAAAAGTAGCGCGACATACGGCATACTAAATTGGAAATTAGTTTATAAGTGTCATATAAGTCCGCTCTGAATCTCGATCACTTTACTGAGAAACATTGTCTTCAGTCATTGTCTTCAGTCAGAAACATTGTCTTCAGTCAGAAACATTGTCTTCAGTCATTATCTTTAGTCAGAAACATTGTCTTCAGTCATTATCTTTAGTCAGAAACATTGTCTTCAGTCATTGTCTTTAGTCAGAAACATTGTCTTCCGTCATTGTCTTCAGTCAGAAACATTGTCTTCAGTCATTGTCTTCAGTCAGAAACATTGTCTTCAGTCATTGTCTTCAGTCATTGTCTTCAGTCAGAAACATTGTCTTCAGTCATTGTCTTCAGTCAGAAACATTGTCTTCAGTCATTGCCTTCAGTCATTGTCGTCAGCCATTGTCTTCAGTCATTGTCTTCAGTCATTGTCTTCAGCCATTGTCTTCAGTCAGAAACATTGTCTTCAGCCATTGTCTTCAGTCAGAAACATTGTCTTCAGCCATTGTCTTCAGTCAGAAACATTGTCTTCAGTCATTGTCTTCAGTCATTGTCGTCAGTCATTGTCTTCAGCCATTGTCTTCAGTCAGAAACATTGTCTTCAGTCATTGTCTTCAGTCAGAAACATTGTCTTCAGTCATTGTCTTCAGTCAGAAACATTGTCTTCAGTCATTGTCTTCAGTCAGAAACATTGTCTTCAGTCATTGTCTTCAGTCATTGTCTTCAGTCAGAAACATTGTCTTCAGTCATTGTCTTCAGTCAGAAACATTGTCTTCAGTCATTGTCTTAAGTCAGAAACATTGTCTTCAGTCATTGTCTTCAGTCATTGTCTTCAGTCAGAAACACTGTCTTCAGTCATTGTCTTCAGTCATTGTCTTCAGTCAGAAACATTGTCTTCAGTCATTGTCTTCAGCCATTGTCTTCAGTCAGAAACATTGTATTCAGTCATTGTTTTCAGTCAGAAACATTGTCTTCAGTCATTGTCTTCACTCATTGTCTTCAGCCATTGTCTTCAGTCAGAAACATTGTCTTCAGTCATTGTCTTCAGTCAGAAACATTGTCTTCAGTCATTGTCTTCAGTCATTGTCTTCAGTCATTGTCTTCAGCCATTGTCTTCAGTCAGAAACATTGTCTTCAGTCATTATCTTCAGTCAGAAACATTGTCTTCAGTCATTGTCTTCTGTCAGAAACATTGTCTTCAGTCACTGTCTTCAGTCACTGTCTTCAGTCATTGTCTTCAGCCATTGTCTTCAGTCAGAAACATTGTATTCAGTCAGAAACATTGTCTTCATTCATTGTCTTCCGTCAGAAACATTGTCTTCAGTCATTGACTTCAGTCAGAAACATTGTCTTCAGTCATTGTCTTCCATCAGAAACATTGTCTTCAGTCATTGTCTTCCATCAGAAACATTGTCTTCAGTCATTGTCTTCAGTCAGAAACATTGTCTTCAGTCATTGTCTTCAGTCATTGTCTTCAGTCAGAAACATTTTTTCAGCCATTGTCTTCAGTCAAAAACATTGTCTTCAGTCATTGTCTTCAGTCATTGTCTTCAGCCATTGTCTTCAGTCAGAAACATTGTCTTCAGTCATTGTCTTCAGTAATTGTCTTCAGCCATTGTCTTCAGTCAGAAACATTGTCTTCAGCCATTGTCTTCAGTCAGAAACATTGTCTTCAGCCATTGTCTTCAGTCAGAAACATTGTCTTCAGTCATTGTCTTCAGTCATTGTCTTCAGCCATTGTCTTCAGTCAGAAACATTGTCTTCAGTCATTGTCTTCAGTCAGAAACATTGTCTTCAGTCATTGTCTTCAGTCAGAAACATTGTCTTCAGCCATTGTCTTCAGTCATTGTCTTCAGTCATTGTCTTCAGTCATTGTCTTCAGTCAGAAACATTGTCTTCAGTCATTGTCTTCAGTCAGAAACATTGTCTTCAGTCATTGTCTTCAGTCATTGTCTTCAGTCATTGGCTTCAGTCAGAAACATTGTCTTCAGTCATTGTCTTCAGTCAGAAACATTGTCTTCAGTCAGAAACATTGTCTTCAGTCATTGTCTTCAGTCAGGAACATTGTCTTCAGTCATTGTCTTCAGTCAGAAACATTGTCTTCAGTCATTGTCTTCAGTCATTGTCTTCAGTCATTGTCTTCAGTCATTGTCTTCAGTCATTGTCTTCAGTCAGAAACATTGTCTTCAGTCATTGTCTTCAGTCATTGTCTTCAGTCATTGTCTTCAGTCATTGTCTTCAGTCAGAAACATTGTCTTCAGTCATTGTCTTCAGTCAGAAACATTGTCTTCAGTCATTGTCTTCAGTCATTGTCTTCAGCCATTGTCTTCAGTCAGAAACATTGTTTTCAGTCATTGTCTTCAGTCAGAAACATTGTCTTCAGTCATTGTCTTCAGTCAGAAACATTGTCTTCAGTCATTGTCTTCAGTCATTGTCTTCAGCCATTGTCTTCAGTCAGAAACATTGTCTTCAGTCATTGTCTTCAGTCATTGTCTTCAGTCATTGTCTTCAGTCAGAAACATTGTCTTCAGTCATTGTCTTCAGTCATTGTCTTCAGTCATTGTCTTCAGTCAGAAACATTGTTTTCAGTCATTGTCTTCAGTCAGAAACATTGTCTTCAGTCATTGTCTTCAGTCAGAAACATTGTCTTCAGTCATTGTCTTCAATTAGAAACATTGTATTTAGTCATTGTCTTCAGTCAGAAACATTGTCTTCAGTCATTGTCTTCAGTCATTGTCTTCAGTCATTGTCTTCAGTCAGAAACATTGTCTTCAGTCATTGTCTTCAGTCAGAAACATTGTCTTCAGTCATTGTCTTCAGTCAGAAACATTGTCTTCAGTCAGAAACATTGTCTTCAGTCATTGTCTTCAGTCAGAAACATTGTCCTCAGTCATTGTCTTCAGTCATTGTCTTCAGCCATTGTCTTCAGTCAGAAACATTGTCTTCAGCCATTGTCTTCAGTCAGAAACATTGTCTTCAGTCATTGTCTTCAGTCATTGTCTTCAGTCAGAAACATTGTTTTCAGCCATTGTCTTCAGTCAGAAACATTGTCTTCAGTCATTGCCTTCAGTCATTGTCTTCAGCCATTGTCTTCAGTCAGAAACATTGTCTTCAGTCATTGTCTTCAGTCATTGTCTTCAGCCATTGTCTTCAGTCAGAAACATTGTCTTCAGCCATTGTCTTCAGTCAGAAACATTGTCTTCAGCCATTGTCTTCAGTCAGAAACATTGTCTTCAGTCATTGTCTTCAGTCATTGTCTTCAGCCATTGTCTTCAGTCAGAAACATTGTCTTCAGTCATTGTCCTCAGTCAGAAACATTGTCTTCAGTCATTGTCTTCAGTCAGAAACATTGTCTTCAGTCATTGTCTTCGGTCAGAAACATTGTCTTCAGTCATTGTCTTCAGTCAGAAACATTGTCTTCAGTCATTGTCTTCAGTCATTGTCTTCAGTCAGAAACATTGTCTTCAGCCATTGTCTTCAGTCATTGTCTTCAGTCATTGTCTTCAGTCAGAAACATTGTCTTCAGTCATTGTCTTCAGTCAGAAACATTGTCTTCAGTCATTGTCTTCAGTCATTGTCTTCAGTCATTGGCTTCAGTCAGAAACATTGTCTTCAGTCATTGTCTTCAGTCAGAAACATTGTCTTCAGTCAGAAACATTGTCTTCAGTCATTGTCTTCAGTCAGGAACATTGTCTTCAGTCATTGTCTTCAGTCAGAAACATTGTCTTCAGTCATTGTCTTCAGTCATTGTCTTCAGCCATTGTCTTCAGTCAGAAACATTGTATTCAGTAATTGTCTTCAGTCAGAAACATTGTCTTCAGTCATTGTCTTCAGTCATTGTCTTCAGCCATTGTCTTCAGTCAGAAACATTGTCTTCAGTCATTGTCTTCAGTCAGAAACATTGTCTTCAGTCATTGTCTTCAGTCATTGTCTTCAGTCATTGTCTTCAGTCATTGTCTTCAGCCATTGTCTTCAGTCAGAAACATTGTCTTCAGTCATTGTCTTCAGTCAGAAACATTGTCTTCAGTCATTGTCTTCCGTCAGAAACATTGTCTTCAGTCACTGTCTTCAGTCATTGTCTTCAGCCATTGTCTTCAGTCAGAAACATTGTCTTCAGTCAGAAACATTGTCTTCAGTCAGAAACATTGTCTTCATTCATTGTCTTCCGTCAGAAACATTGTCTTCAGTCATTGTCTTCAGTCAGAAACATTGTCTTCAGTCATTGTCTTCCGTCAGAAACATTGTCTTCAGTCATTGTCTTCCATCAGAAACATTGTCTTCAGTCATTGTCTTCAGTCAGAAACATTGTCTTCAGTCATTGTCTTCAGTCAGAAACATTGTCTTCAGTCATTGTCTTCAGTCATTGTCTTCAGTCAGAAACATTGTCTTCAGTCATTGTCTTCAGTCAGAAACATTGTCTTCAGTCATTGTCTTCAGTCAGAAACATTGTCTTCAGACATTGTCTTCAGTCATTGTCTTCAGTCAGAAACATTGTCTTCAGTCATTGTCTTAAGTCAGAAACATTGTCTTCAGTCATTGTCTTCAGTCATTGTCTTCAGTCAGAAACATTGTCTTCAGACATTGTCTTCAGTCATTGTCTTCAGCCATTGTCTTCAGTCAGAAACATTGTCTTCAGCCATTGTCTTCAGTCAGAAACATTGTCTTCAGTCATTGTCTTCAGTCATTGTCTTCAGTCATTGTCTTCAGTCATTGTCTTCAGTCATTGTCTTCAGTCATTGTCTTCAGTCATTGTCTTCAGTCAGAAACATTGTTTTCAGCCATTGTCTTCAGTCAGAAACATTGTCTTCAGTCATTGTCTTCAGTCATTGTCTTCAGTCATTGTCTTCAGTCATTGTCTTCAGTCATTGTCTTCAGTCATTGTCTTCAGTCATTGTCTTCAGTCAGAAACATTGTCTTCAGTCATTGTCTTCAGTCAGAAACATTGTCTTCAGTCATTGTCTTCAGCCATTGTCTTCAGTCAGAAACATTGTCTTCAGTCATTGTCTCCAGTCAGAAACATTGTCTTCAGTCATTGTCTTCAGTCATTGTCTTCAGTCAGAAACATTGTCTTCAGTCATTGTCTTCAATCAGAAACATTGTCTTCAGTCATTGTCTTCAGTCAGAAACATTGTCTTCAGTCATTGTCTTCAGTCAAAAACATTGTCTTCAGTCATTGTCTTCAGTAAGAAACATTGTCTTCAGTCATTGTCTTCAATCAGAAACATTGTCTTCAGTCATTGTCTTCAGTCAGAAACATTGTCTTCAGTCATTGTCTTCAATCAGAAACATTGTCTTCAGTCATTGCCTTCAGTCAGAAACATTGTCTTCAGTCATTGTCTTCAGTCAGAAACATTGTCTTCAGTCATTGTCTTCAATCAGAAACATTGTCTTCAGTCATTGTCTTCAGTCAGAAACATTGTCTTCAGTCATTGTCTTCAATCAGAAACATTGTCTTCAGTCATTGTCTTCAGTCAGAAACATTGCCATTGCCGTAAGCATTGTTTCCATTTGTTTCCCCTAGTTTTGTGTACTGAGGAGCCGAAGCGTGACAAGTGGCCCTTTCAGGAGGTTTGTGCGAACTGTGGGTTTCGGAACCGAAAAGCAGCAGCTCTGTTCTGGCTCTCGGCTAGTGGAGATTGCTCTGGACACTCTGGACGTCCATGTTTATTGTTATTACGTGGGAGTGGTCTAGATTGTCCGAGCATGTGTCAACTGTCTGGCTCAAATAGCGCACATAAGCCTCGACTAGAGCCATTCGAGATCGGAAGCAGTGTAGAGTGGAGTTGTGATGGTGCTGTAGGTAACGGTGGGGCTGACGTCACCGTCGCGGCCGCCGTCAAGGTTCAAGTTCGAGCCGGTCTGGGGCCTTTGTGACGTAACCAAATTCGGTGTTTCGCGCCTCGTGATCGCGATCACGATTTCAATCGCGATCGCGATTTTGTTGCGATCACTATACCTGTACCGAGCTATACCTGTGTAAGAGCTAAACCCCGACCCGGCGGAGCGTCTCGTCATTTGAGCCGCAGTGGCGCGAGCGGAGCGTTCTACGTGGGTCTGCTGTGCCGGCAGATTCACTGAGCCAGCAGACTCACTGAGAGCCAGCAGACTCACTGAGAGCCAGCAGACTCACTGAGAGCCAGCAGACTCACTGAGAGCCAGCAGACTCACTGAGAACCAGCAGATTCACTGAGAGCCAGCAGACTCACTGAGAGCCAGCAGACTCACTGAGAGCCAGCAGACTCACTGAGAGCCAGCAGATTCACTGAGCCAGCAGACTCACTGAGAGCCAGCAGACTCACTGAGAGCCAGCAGACTCACTTGAGAGCCAGCAGACTCACTGAGAACCAGCAGACTCACTGAGAGCCAGCAGACTCACTGAGAGCCAGCAGACTCACTGAGCCAGCAGACTCACTGAGAGCCAGCAGACTCACTGAGCCAGCAGACTCACTGAGAACCAGCAGACTCACTGAGAGCCAGCAGACTCACTGAGAGCCAGCAGACTCACTGAACCAGCAGACTCACTGAGCCAGCAGATTCACTGAGCCAGCAGACTCACTGAGCCAGCAGATTCACTGAGCCAGCAGATTCACTGAGCCACCAGACTCACTGAGCCAGCAGACTCACTGAGCCAGCAGATTCACTGAGCGCCAGCAGACTCACTGAGAGCCAGCAGACTCACTGAGAGCCAGCAGACTCACTGAGAGCCAGCAGACTCACTGAGAACCAGCAGACTCACTGAGAGCCAGCAGACTCACTGAGAACCAGCAGACTCACTGAGAGCCAGCAGACTCACTGAGAACCAGCAGACTCACAGAACCAGCAGACTCACTGAGAGCCAGCAGACTCACTGAGCCAGCAGACTCACTGAGCCAGCAGACTCACTGAGCCAGCAGACTCACTGAGAGCCAGCAGACTCACTGAGAGCCAGCAGACTCACTGAGAGCCAGCAGACTCACTGAGAACCAGCAGACTCACTGAGAGCCAGCAGACTCACTGAGAACCAGCAGACTCACTGAGAGCCAGCAGACTCACTGAGAGCCAGCAGACTCACTGAGAGCCAGCAGACTCGCTGAGAACCAGCAGACTCACTGAGAGCCACCAGACTCACTGAGCCAGCAGACTCACTGAGAGCCAGCAGACTCACTTGAGAGCCAGCAGACTCACTGAGAACCAGCAGACTCACTGAGAGCCAGCAGACTCACTTGAGAGCCAGCAGACTCACTGAGAGCCAGCAGACTCACTGAGAGCCAGCAGACTCGCTGAGAACCAGCAGACTCACTGAGAGCCACCAGACTCACTGAGCCAGCAGACTCACTGAGAGCCAGCAGACTCACTTGAGAGCCAGCAGACTCACTGAGAACCAGCAGACTCACTGAGAGCCAGCAGACTCACTGAGAGCCAGCAGACTCACTGAGAGCCAGCAGACTCACTGAGAGTCAGCAGACTCACTGCGAGCCAGCAGACTCACTGAGAGTCAGCAGACTCACTGAGCCAGCAGACTCACTAGCCAGCAGACTCACTGAGAGCCAGCAGACTCACTGAGAGCCAGCAGACTCACTGAGAGCCAGCAGATTCACTGAGAGCCAGCAGACTCACTGAGAACCAGCAGACTCACTGAGAGCCAGCAGACTCACTGAGAACCAGCAGACTCACTGAGAACCAGCAGACTCACTGAGAGCCAGCAGACTCACTGAGAACCAGCAGACTCACTGAGAGCCAGCAGACTCACTGAGAGCCAGCAGACTCACTGAGCCAGCAGACTCACTGAGAACCAGCAGACTCACTGAGCCAGCAGGCTCACTGAGAGCCAGCAGACTCACTGAGCCAGCAAACTCACCGAGCCAGCAGACTCACTGAGCCAGCAGATTCACTGAGAACCAGCAGACTCACTGAGCCAGCAGGCTCACTGAGAGCCAGCAGACTCACTGAGCCAGCAAACTCACCGAGCCAGCAGACTCACTGAGCCAGCAGATTCACTGACCCAGCAGACTCACTGAGCCAGCAGATTCACTGAGCCACCAGACTCACTGAGCCAGCAGACTCACTGAGCCAGCAGACTCACTGAGCCAGCAGATTCACTGAGAGCCAGCAGACTCACTGAGAGCCAGCAGACTCACTGAGAGCCAGCAGACTCACTGAGCCAGCAGATTCACTGAGAGCCAGCAGACTCACTGAGAGCCAGCAGACTCACTGAGAGTCAGCAGACTCACTGCGAGCCAGCAGACTCGCTGAGAACCAGCAGACTCACTGAGAGCCAGCAGACTCACTGAGAGTCAGCAGACTCACTGCGAGCCAGCAGACTCGCTGAGAACCAGCAGACTCACTGAGAGCCAGCAGACTCACTGAGAACCAGCAGACTCACTGAGAGCCACCAGACTCACTGATCCAGCAGACTCACTGAGCCAGCAGACTCACTGAGAGCCAGCAGACTCGCTGAGAACCAGCAGACTCACTGAAGAGCCAGCAGACTGACTGAGAGTCAGCAGACTCACTGCGAGCCAGCAGATTCACTGATCCAGCAGACTCACTGAGAGCCAGCAGACTCACTGAGAGACAGCAGACTCGCTGAGAGCCAGCAGACTCGCTGAGAACCAGCAGACTCACTGAGAGTCAGCAGACTCACTGAGCCAGCAGACTCACTGAGAACCAGCAGACTCACTGAGAGCCAGCAGACTCACTGAGAGTCAGCAGACTCACTGAGAGTCAGCAGACTCACTGAGAACCAGCAGACTCACTGAGAGCCAGCAGACTCGCTGAGAGCCAGCAGACTCACTGAGAGAGCCAGCAGACTCGCTGAGAACCAGCAGACTCACTGAGAGCCAGCAGACTCGCTGAGAGCCAGCAGACTCACTGAGAGCCAGCAGACTCACGTAGAACGCCTCGCTTGCTCCGCTGTGGCTCAGGCAAACTCATATACATATATAGAGATCGCAAAAAAGCACGATCGCGGTCACGAGGCGCAAAGAATTTGATGTCGTCATAAAGGCTGCCACAGACCGACTCGAACTTGAACGTTGACGGCGACAGCGCCGATGACGCCAGCCCCACCGCTACCGTGCCGTGTCTGTGTCGTATAGGCCAATGTGATATTCTGTTCTGCACTTACATTATGTGTTGCCTGGCGCCAGACCTCTGTGTTGCATTATGCGTTATGGTCGTGATCTGTTATTTTCCTCCCCGCCCCTCCCTGCCTCGACCGCCCAGCCCCTCCGTCCTGCCCCACTCCGCCCTGCCCCGACCCGGCCTGCCCCGCCCCAGCCAGACACAACCGAGCCCGAGCAGTCCCGAGCAGACCCGACCGGACCCGACCGGACCCGACCGGACCCGACCGGACCCGACCGGACCCGACCGGACCCGACCGGACCCGACCGGACCCGACCGGACCCGACCGGACCCGACCGGACCCGACCGGACCCGACCGGACCCGACCGGACCCGACCGGACCCGACCGGACCCGACCGGACCCGACCGGACCCGACCGGACCCGACCGGACCCGACC
The DNA here is from genome assembly GCA_036785665.1 of Chirona hameri. Taxonomy (NCBI): domain Eukaryota; kingdom Metazoa; phylum Arthropoda; class Thecostraca; order Balanomorpha; family Balanidae; genus Chirona; species Chirona hameri. The sequence continues at coordinate 42,597 of JAXIVJ010007525.1, read as the reverse complement.
GGACCCGACCGGACCCGACCGGACCCGACCGGACCCGACCGGACCCAACCCGACCGATCTGACCGATCTGACCGATCTGACCGATCTGACCGATCTGACCGATCTGACCGATCTGACCGATCTGACCGATCTGACCGATCTGACCGATCTGACCGATCTGACCGATCTGACCGATCTGACCGATCTGACCGATCTGACCGATCTGACCGATCTGACCGATCTGACCGATCTGACCGATCTGACCGATCTGACCGATCTGACCGATCTGACCGATCTGACCGATCTGACCGATCTGACTGATCTGACCGATCTGACTGATCTGACTGATCTGACTGATCTGACCGATCTGACCGATCCGACCGACCTTGAACTACTTTGGTTAACTTGAATTCTGGTTTATGGCTCGTCTTTGAGTGGTTGTGCTTGTTTGTTACGCATACCGTTGTTATATTTTGTGGGAAATAGGGAAGTTGGTTGGGGGAAAAATCTCGTTTTTAGGTAAAATGAAGATATGTGGTAACGGTTTTGTAGGCAAGTTAGTTTCGTATATTTTGATACCTTTTAAATGAGAATGCACCCATTCATTTTGGGTAAAAAAGTAGTTGTTTCACTAAAACAGTATTTCACATAAGAAATTAAAAAAATATTGTCATTAGCAGAGACGTCGCAGCTCTCATAATTGATGTGCTTGAAGGTATGCTAAATTTCGTGAGAGTTTTTCAATCGTGTTTAGGTGATTAGGAATATTCGCTTGGGGACCCCCTAGTCGATGGCAGGTTGTGAGTACATACTCCTTCCTTCTCTGCCAGCTGAAGCAGCCGACAATGGAGGACATCTTTCCGGGAGTGCGATCCGTAGCCACGGGCTTGATTTACGAAGAAAATGAGATGCTCAAGCACCGATGTCTCTGGGATCCCGAGTTCGAAGAGTGTCCGGAGCGGTTACGGGCCGTTATTGACAGGTGGGTGCTTACATGTGTGTGTGTGTGTGTGTGTGTGTGTGTGTGTGTGTGTGTGTGTGTGTGTGTGTGTGTGTGTGTGTGTGTGTGTGTGTGTGTGTGTGTGTGTGTGTGTGTGTGTGTGTGCGTGTGCGTGTGCGTGTGCGTGTGCGTGTGCGTGTGCGTGTGCGTGTGCGTGTGCGTGCGTGCGTGCGTGCGTGCGTGCGTGCGTGCGGATGTGCGCGTGTGTTTGCGTCTACATGATCGTGTGCGTGAGTACAGTACGTGCTATTTGTTTTTATCTCGTATGTTTACACAAGCCGCTCGTGCTATTCTTCTCACAGCTCATGCACGTGCTACGTTGTAATATGTAATACAGATATAAGTGACATTGACGGATAATTCAAAACGCAGATACAGTTGTCCTGCAGACACCTAGCCATCGTGCAACATCTACTTAACAGATCATAGTAGCATACTGCCCATCATATGTGTTTGTGTCAGCGCCGAGACGCTGAACGAGTTTTTTGTTAACGTAGGCCCGAGAGTGGCTGCCGAGGTGGCTAGCCGGGGTGACGCACCGGATGTCCCATTCCGTCTGCCCAGAGTTGGGGCTTGCGCCTTCAGCCTACAGCCTATCACACTCATGCAGCTCCACCACACTGTGTTTACTATGCGCAGCACATCGGCGAGTGGGCCTGATGGTTTCTGCATTCGTATTTTCAAACTGGCTTTTAACGTCATCGGCTCCATCCTTTTGCATATCATCAACGCAAGTAGCACTCGAAAAGAAATCCCACTTGTCTGGAAACATGTCCTCGTCCATCCAGTTTTCAAGTCAGGTGACTCAGAGAACCCGTCCAACTACCGACCCATTTCACTAGTTCCGGTCATCTCCAAAATCGTGGAAAAGTTCGTCCAGACCCAACTACACAGTTTCCTCTCTACTAATCACCTTCTGACTCCAACCCAGCACGGATTCAGACCGCGCCACTCCACGGAAACCGCCCTTCTCAGCATCTCGGACCGTGCGCTCTCGGCCATGGATCAGAGCCAAATTTCGATTCTTTGCCTGATTGATCTGAGTAAGGGATTTGACGTCATCAGCCACTCCAAATTGATATCCAAATTGCAGCTTCACTGCATCGAGACAAGCTGGTTCGAAAATTATCTCTCTGGGCACACTCAAAGCGTGAGTTTCACTGATTCGGCCAACAACAAACAGATCTCGGACCCGCGACCTATCGACCAAGGGGTCTTCCAGGGATCTTCACTGGGGCCCCTGCTCTTCACTATCTTCACAAATGACCTCAGCCTTCACGCAGCTGGAGCATTTGTTGTCCAGTACGCCGACGACACCCAAATTCTCGTTTCTGGCCCTAAATCTGACTTGCCCGGTCTCATCGCCCGTCTAGAATCAGTCCTGGCCTCACTGGATGACTATTTCTGTACAAATGGTCTGAAGGTGAACGAAACTAAGTTTGAACTGCTCCCGATCGGAACGCGTCAAAATCTCCGCACCTTACCGGCATTCACTGTTAAATTCCCTTACCGGCATTCACTGTTAAATTCCGCGACGTCGCGCTTACTCCGTGCAGTGAGGCAAAGAATCTGGGGGTGATATTCGACCGCTGCCTCAACTGGGACTCCCACGTGACCTTCGCCAGCCAGAAATGCATGGGCATCTTGGCGAGAATAGCTCAGCTCCGTCACCAGCTTCCACCTGAGATCCTGCCCATCATCGTATCCGCACTGGTCTTTTCTCACATTCGGTACTGCCTCACTATCTTTGGAAACGGTTCGGCTAAAAATCTCGCAGCAGTACACAAGATCATCAACTTTGCCGCTCGCATAATCTCAGGAAAAAGGAAGTTCGACCCCATCTCGGCTGCTAGGGAAGAGCTAGGCTGGCTCACGTCTGCGGACTTATTTTATCACCAGACTTTGGCCTCACTTCATCGGATCCGCGTCACCGGTCAACCAGAGTATCTGGCTTCGCAGTTTTACACGAACCGAGAGCGTGCTGATCGTGTGCGCAGTACTAGGCAAGACCATCTGCTCAGTCTGCCTCGCATCACCGGCTCTGCTGCGGGCAAGCGTCAGTTTGTGTATCGCGCAGCTAAGCTCTACAATGAGCTGCCACCTGAACTTGCGACCGTGTCAGTGGCGTCGTTCAAACGTACGCTGAAGAAGCGCCTGCTACCGACGAAGGAGTAGAGCGACGAATCTATTGTATATGTACCTGACTGGGAATATGTGCGTGTGAATGATATTATATCCACTGTTTTTATACACCCTACGTTTCTTGACTCGGGATTAGGAATAGCCCCCGGACCTCGGTCCATTAGAGGGGATAATCCCACGATGTACAATAAATAAATAAATAAATAAATAAATTGTGTGTAAGTGTATCTCTGCCATCTCAATTTATCACTGCCGTACACTTCTTCTTACTGGCAAGGGATACAATTCTCACCGGCGGCATGTGGCTGAATGTCTGTATCAGGTGTCGGGAGCTGGGCCTGACGGACCGCTGCGAGCGGCTGCCGTGTCGGCCGACCACAGAGGCCGAGCTGCTCATGTTCCACACGCAGAGCCACCTATCGACGATGGCCGGAACTAGCGGCTGCCGCGACGTCGAGACGCTGCAGCAGCTCTCCTCCAAATATGACGCCGTCTTCTTCCATCCGGTGAGGGGGATGGACCTGGGAACCTGCCCAAATGAGGCAGAGGAGCGCCCTCTCCCTGGCATTTCCCCCGTTTCGTGCTCCGCGGAGCTTTTGGTGAATTGGATTGACTGAAAGTAAAAAGTCATGTCAGTACATTTTACACAGCGGAACAATAATATATGTTGGTTACGATGTGACTGCTACCTGAGTTAAATATTGAATTAACCCCACGTGTAATCATCGTGAGACATTATTACAGGGGAAACCTGAGAAGTGCCTATAAAGATCTGATGAGAAGTGACGCGTTTCAAAACGCAAGTTAGGTTTCCTTCCGGACTGGGTATTTCTAGCATCCTTGCATAAATGCTTCGTGCCGGTAGTCGTGTCCCACGTACTCCTACGCGTCAAAACATTTGTTCTCTGTGTGTTTGAAGTGGCCCTCGTGCTTTGTATCGCCTACCAACCCATGCATCTGCTGCGCTGGTGCCTAGCGAGTGATAAACATTTAGCAAAAAATCGACTTCCCGAGTGACCAGCAGTGTGTTTTTTCCGCATGCCTGTGACCCGTACCTTAGCGTGGGATTTGAGTGTGAGTGTGCTGTGTTGCCTATTAGTACCGTGTATCACACAGCTTCGCTTGTCTAACCATGTGCTATACCCGCCGCCGCGCCGGTGCCAGTCCACCCACAAGGCGGCTCTGCTGGCTGCCGGCTCCGCCCTCAGCCTGGTGGATGCTGTTATTGACGGCACCGTCAAGAACGGCATGGCGCTGGTCAGGTGAGGGCAACAGGAGGAGCAGCGTGTTCAGCTGGTGAAGGAATCGGTGAAAAACACGGGGTTTAAAAAGATAAAGTTCTATTCGTCTTGCTGCTACCAAATTTCGCACTGGTTTGAACGGTTATATCTTTGTTTGATGGGTTTGGCACGAAGATGTTATCGGTGTTTGATAGCATGCTATGGGATGCCAGTGTTGTGACTGCTTGTGACATCGCTATTTCTGGTTATGCATTTTCTCCTTCCGGTGTTTGTCCTGTCTTGATTGACCCTTTAGAGACTTTGGGTATCATCTTGGGTATCATCTCTGCTGTTCCAATTGTCCCTACTCCAAATTAGTGGCACCGCGCTGCTGTAGCGGCAGTAAGTTTCTCGACTAACTCTCCCGCTTCTCCCAGACCACCCGGGCACCATGCCGGCCCCGCAGAGTCGAACGGCTACTGTTTCTTTAACAACGTGGCGCTGGCCGCCCGCCGGGCCGCCCAGCGTCGTCTCAAGGTGCTCATTGTCGACTGGGACGTCCACCATGGCCAGGGTCTGCAGCGGGCCTTCTATGACGACCACAGGTGGGCCAGTTTGTCATTCTTTGGGCTATTCGGTACTGCTAGGACCTGCTGTGAGCCTCTATTGTTGATGAACGACGGCAGATTGGTGCATATTGAAGTGAGTTGTTATTGTCCACTGGGACTCAGAAGTTCTGAGTCCCAGTGGACAATA
>JAXIVJ010007525.1:0-32500 GCA_036785665.1 Chirona hameri | reverse complement strand
CCACCTTTCTGCGACGTTCTCTAACCTCCGTCGTTCTGCCCGCTTCCCAGCCTGCGACGTTCTCTAACCTCCGTCGTTCTGCCCGCTTCCCAGCCTGCGACGTTCTCTAACCTCCGTCGTTCTGCCCGCTTCCCAGCCTGCGACGTTCTCTAACCTCCGTCGTTCTGCCCGCTTCCCAGCCTGCGACGTTCTCTAACCTCCGTCGTTCTGCCCGCTTCCCAGCCTGCGACGTTCTCTAACCTCCGTCGTTCTGCCCGCTTCCCAGCCTGGAAGAGACGGTTCTGGACGTTGTATCCGCTCAGCGTCGCAGCTGGGGCTTTCTGACCCTCTACGACACCTACCACCCTTCCGGCGGCGCTGCGGGCGGCGGCGGCGGCGGCGGGGCGGTGGCCGCACCGGACCAGCACGTGCCCGAGGTGGTGTACCGCGGGCAGCCGCCCCCGCCCGGCTACATTTTCCCCACCGTCGGCGTGAGTCCCGTGCAGAGCGAGGCGATGAAGAAGAAGTTCCAAGAGGAGCTGGCCCGGCTCAGGAAAGGTGGGTACTGGGTAGCGCGGTTTGGAGGTGGCTTGGGAGGTGGAGGGGCGGACTTAGAAGGGTGGAGGGGCAGACGGGGGGGGGGGGGGGGGTGAGAGATGGGGGTGTGTGTAGTAGGATGTGGAATTTGTGGAATGGTGAGGTTTCCAGCTTTCTGGTGATGCCATCGACAACTGTTTTGCTCTCGCATGAGATTGAGGACTGTCCGCGTGGATGGGTGATTATATCATCGTGTAGACTGTTGACCCTAATATAGAGGTCGACTTCACGTGGGCTTTTCTGGATTTTTGGTGGTGGCACGTGACATGACTGGAGATGAAGGGACCTCACCATTGAATCTGATCGAGTGTTTTTGTTTTGCAAGTCTGCGTCGTCTAATTATATTCAGGGCCAGCGACCTATTCGATTCTGTTTGATGCCTGGCTGGTTTCTGGTTCCTACGTTTCTGTGCGTTTTCCAGAGACGGACCTGACAGTGGCTGTTTTCTGGTTGCTGCGTTTCTGTGCGTTTTCCAGAGACGGACCTGACAGTGGCTGTTTTCTGGTTCCTACGTTTCTGTGCGTTTTCCAGAGACGGACCTGACAGTGGCTGTTTTCTGGTTCCTACGTTTCTGTGCGTTTTCCAGAGACGGCCCTGACAGTTGCTGTTTTCTGGTTCCTACGTTTCTGTGCGTTTTCCAGAGACGGACCTGACAGTGGCTGTTTTCTGGTTCCTACGTTTCTGTGCGTTTTCCAGAGACGGACCTGACAGTGGCTCCTTGTCGGCTGGTGGTGGCTAAGACGCACCATCGCCATCCGAACCCCAGCAACGGGTAAATACCACACAGAGTGTAGTTCAGCTACGCTGTTGACCCCGGCGATGCATAGCCCAACTGAGTCACGTCGTCGTAAAGTACCAATACCACCACCATGCCTGGACTCGTGGTCATGCGACGCGCGGACTTTGCTGCCCTCCAGATACTAAGCACTGCTATCATCTGTAGACACACAAAGCGGACACAGCGTTTGGAGAGAACTGCTTTTCTGAATTGCTTGTTTAGAGATTAATCATAACTTACTGATTGTGTGCATCGATAATAATTGTTTGGTTGTATTATGCAGCAGATCCTGGAAAGCTGTCCCCTGTGCTGACTCGTGTTCCCTGTACCGCAGTGTGTCCAGGACTGCGGACCTGTACCTGTACTGTTCCCTGTACTGCAGTGTGTCCAGGACTGCGGACCTGTACCTGTACTGTTCCATGTACCGCAGTGCGTCCAAGACTGCGGACCTGTACCTGTACTGTTCCCTGTACCGCAGTGTGTCCAAGACTGCGGACCTGTACCTGTACTGTTCCCTGTACTGCAGTGTTCCCAGGACGGAGTCGGTGGCGGCTCTGTTGGGGGGGGGGGGGGGGGGCTGTCTGGAGGTGGGCGGCGGGTCCCCTCCCTTGTGCTGACCTGTACCGCAGTGTTCCCAGGACGGAGTCGGTGGCGGCTCTGTTGGGGGGCTGTCTGGAGGTGGGCGGCGGGTCCCCTCCCCTGTGCTGACCTGTACGGCAGTGTTCCCAGGACGGAGTCGGTGGCGGCTCTGTTGGGGGACTGTCTGCAGGTGGGCGGCGGCCGGGATTCGTGCCAAGAGGATGGTATCACAGAGGTAAGTGACAATGCGATCTTCTGTCGAAGATACACTCATGTAGCTTTAGGCTCAACTGTAATGTATTAAGCTATCAACAACTTTCTTGCATCATTCAAAGTATGGATGCTTTCCGTTTAAAGTATGTCGTGGCTTACGTCTTAATCTGTTTTTGTCTGGATTTTCTCTCCCTGTCTGCTCGGATGTTCTGTCCTGAAAGTCACGTGTGAGCGTGGTAGCCATATAAGCTCAATGGCCCTCGTTTGCGCGTCGGTCCTTCTGTCCAGCTGACCTCTCAGAACAGAACAGCTGAGCTCTCAGAACAGAACAGAGCTGAGATCTCAGAACAGAGCTGAGCTCTCAGAACAGAACAGAGCTGAGCTCTCAGAACAGAACAGAGCTGAGCTCTCAGAACAGAACAGAACAGAGCTGAGTCTCAGAACAGAGCTGAGCTGAGCTCTCAGAACAGAACAGAACAGAGCTGAGTCTCAGAACAGAGCTGAGCTGAGCTCTCAGAACAGAACAGAACAGAGCTGAGCTCTCAGAACAGAGCTGAACCCTCAGAACAGAACAGAGCTGAGCTCTCTGTGTGACTCGCAGGGCGCGGCAGGTTTTGTGATTGGTGGTGCTCACGTTTTGGGGCTATAACTGTCGTCTTGATACTCCTGCCGCCTTCATTCTTGTGTGAGAATTGCAAGATTTGTGTGCGAACTTCCTCACAAGATGTGTAGGACTCTTGTACATGATTTGTAGGATTTGTACATGACTTGTAAGAGGATTTTACAAAACAAATGAGTCTGGTGCAAGAATCACATAGGATTTTGTAAGCAAATGTCGCAACTTCTCAGGAAGGTCCTGTATAATTGTACAGGACAATCTTGTAGGATTTTTCATCTTGAGGAGCGTCTGTGCCTGTGTGGAGCTTCTGTGCCTGTGTGGAGCTTCTGTGCATGTGTGGAGCTTCTGTGCCTGTGTGGAGCCTCTGTGCCTGTGTGGAGCTTCTGTGCCTGTCACCTGTGTGGAGCTTCTGTGCCTGTGTGGAGCTACTGCGCCTATGTGGAGCTTCTATGCCTGTGTGGAGCGTCTGTGCATGTGTGGAGCTTCTGTGCCTATGTGGAGCTTCTGTTCCTGTGTGGAGCCTCTGTTCATATGTGGAGCCTCTGTTACTATGTGGAGCTTCTGTGCCTGTCACCTGTGTGGAGCGTCTGTGCCTGTGTGGAGCCTCTGTTCCTGTGTGGAGCCTGTGTGGAGCGTCTGTGCCTGTGTGGAGCCTCTTTTCCTGTGTGGAGCTTATGTGCCTGTGTGGAGCTGATGTGCATGTGTGGAGCTTCTGTGCCTGTGTGGAGCCTCTGTTCCTGTGTGGAGCCTCTGTTTCTGTGTTGAGCCTCTGTGCCGTTGTGGAGCTTCTGTGCCTGTGTGGAGCTTCTGTGTATGTGTGGAGCTTCGGAGTCTGTGTAGAGCCTCTTTTTACCTGTGTGGAGCTTCTGTTTCTGTGTGGAGCATCTGTTCCTGTGTGGCGCTTCTGTGCCTGTGTGGCGCTTCTGCGCCTCTGTGAAGCCTCTATTCCTGTGTGGAGCTTCTGTGTCTGTGTGGAGCTTCTGTGTCTATGTGGAGCTTCTGTGTCTATGTGGAGCTAATGCCCTGTGTCCCGTCTACAGGCGATTGACGCCGTGCTGGAGGGCCGTGCCGCCGCCGGTTTCTGCGCCGCTGTGGAGCCGGACGGACCGGCCGCGGCTCGACACGCCCTCGCCCGCTGCCAGCGCCTCCTGGTGGTGGACTGGCGAGACTCGCCACTCTGTGGTAAGCTGGCATACGCGCGTCTGTCGGCAAGTCAAAGTCGGGTAAGGAGTTTAAAGGTGCAAAGCGTTGGTTTTAAATGACATAATAGGGTGAAGAATTGTATTTTCCGGATGTTCTGAACGCCGTAAAACTACTGCAGTTGTAGTGCATCTGAGCTCAGATGATCGGCTTACACGCTACAGCATCACCTGCTGCATACAGCATACAGCATCACCTGCTGCATACAGCATACAGCATCACCTGCTGCATACAGCATACAGCATCACCTGCTGCATACAGCATACAGCATCACCTGCTGCATACAGCATACAGCATCACCTGCTGCATACAGCATACAGCATCACCTGCTGCATACAGCATACAGCATCACCTACTGCATACAGCATACAGCATCACCTGCTGCATACAGCATACAGCATCACCTACTGGTTCTTATGTAGGTTAACGTGACTGACGGCTTGGAGCTTGTGTATGTATTTAAAGACTATGTCAACTGTTTCCAGACTGTCGTATCTGATCTCTCTCTCTCTCTGTCCTGTGTGTGTGTGTGTGTCTCGGCAGTGGCCCCGGATTGGGGTCTGATGGTACCGTGTCCTCTGTGTGTGTGTTTCTCGGCAGTGGCCCCGGATTGGAGTCTGATGGTACCGTGTCCTCTGTGTGTGTGTTTCTCGGCAGTGGCCCCGGATTGGGGTCTGATGGTACCGTGTCCTCTGTGTGTGTGTGTCTCGGCAGTGGCCCCGGATTGGGGTCTGATGGTACCGTGTCCTGTGTGTGTGTGTTTCTCGGCAGTGGCCCCGGATTGGGGTCTGATGGTACCGTGTCCTGTGTGTGTGTTTCTCGGCAGTGGCCCCGGATTGGGGTCTGATGGTACCGTGTCCTGTGTGTGTGTGTGTCTCGGCAGTGGCCCCGGATTGGGGTCTGATGGTACCGTGTCCTGTGTGTGTGTTTCTCGGCAGTGGCCCCGGATTGGGGTCTGATGGTACCGTGTCCTCTGTGTGTTTCTCGGCAGTGGCCCCGGATTGGGGTCTGATGGTACCGTGTCCTGTGTGTGTTTCTCGGCAGTGGCCCCGGATTGGGGTCTGATGGTACCGTGTCCTGTGTGTGTGTTTCTCGGCAGTGGCCCCGGATTGGGGTCTGATGGTACCGTGTCCTGTGTGTGTGTTTCTCGGCAGTGGCCCCGGATTGGGGCCTGATGGTACCGTGTCCTGTGTGTGTGTTTCTCGGCAGTGGCCCCGGATTGGGGTCTGATGGTACCGTGTCCTCTGTGTGTTTCTCGGCAGTGGCCCCGGATTGGGGTCTGATGGTACCGTGTCCTGTGTGTGTTTCTCGGCAGTGGCCCCGGATTGGGGTCTGATGGTACCGTGTCCTCTGTGTGTGTGTTTCTCGGCAGTGGCCCCGGATTGGGGTCTGATGGTACCGTGTCCTGTGTGTGTGTTTCTCGGCAGTGGCCCCGGATTGGGGTCTGATGGTACCGTGTCCTCTGTGTGTGTGTTTCTCGGCAGTGGCCCCGGATTGGGGTCTGATGGTACCGTGTCCTGTGTGTGTGTTTCTCGGCAGTGGCCCCGGATTGGGGTCTGATGGTACCGTGTCCTCTGTGTCTGTGTGTCTCGGCAGTGGCCCCGGATTGGGGTCTGATGGTACCGTGTCCTGTGTGTGTGTCTCGGCAGTGGCCCCGGATTGGGGTCTGATGGTACCGTGTCCTCTGTGTCTCGGCAGTGGCCCCGGATTGGGGTCTGATGGTACCGTGTCCTGTGTGTGTGTTTCTCGGCAGTGGCCCCGGATTGGGGTCTGATGGTACCGTGTCCTGTGTGTGTGTTTCTCGGCAGTGGCCCCGGATTGGGGTCTGATGGTACCGTGTCCTCTGTGTGTGTCTCGGCAGTGGCCCCGGATTGGGGTCTGATGGTACCGTGTCCTGTGTGTGTGTCTCGGCAGTGGCCCCGGATTGGGGTCTGATGGTACCGTGTCCTCTGTGTGTGTGTTTCTCGGCAGTGGCCCCGGATTGGGGTCTGATGGTACCGTGTCCTGTGTGTGTGTGTGTCTCGGCAGTGGCCCCGGATTGGGGTCTGATGGTACCGTGTCCTGTGTGTGTGTCTCGGCAGTGGCCCCGGATTGGGGTCTGATGGTACCGTGTCCTCTGTGTCTCGGCAGTGGCCCCGGATTGGGGTCTGATGGTACCGTGTCCTGTGTGTGTGTTTCTCGGCAGTGGCCCCGGATTGGGGTCTGATGGTACCGTGTCCTGTGTTGTGTTTCTCGGCAGTGGCCCCGGATTGGGGTCTGGTGGTACCGTGTCCTCTGTGTGTGTCTCGGCAGTGGCCCCGGATTGGGGTCTGATGGTACCGTGTCCTCTGTGTGTGTGTTTCTCGGCAGTGGCCCCGGATTGGGGTCTGATGGTACCGTGTCCTGTGTGTGTTTCTCGGCAGTGGCCCCGGATTGGGGTCTGATGGTACCGTGTCCTCTGTGTGTGTGTGTCTCGGCAGTGGCCCCGGATTGGGGTCTGATGGTACCGTGTCCTCTGTGTGTGTGTCTCGGCAGTGGCCCCGGATTGGGGTCTGATGGTACCGTGTCCTGTGTGTGTGTTTCTCGGCAGTGGCCCCGGATTGGGGTCTGATGGTACCGTGTCCTGTGTGTGTGTTTCTCGGCAGTGGCCCCGGATTGGGGTCTGATGGTACCGTGTCCTCTGTGTGTGTGTGTGTCTCGGCAGTGGCCCCGGATTGGGGTCTGATGGTACCGTGTCCTGTGTGTGTCTCGGCAGTGGCCCCGGATTGGGGTCTGATGGTACCGTGTCCTCTGTGTCTCGGCAGTGGCCCCGGATTGGGGTCTGATGGTACCGTGTCCTGTGTGTGTGTTTCTCGGCAGTGGCCCCGGATTGGGGTCTGATGGTACCGTGTCCTGTGTGTGTGTTTCTCGGCAGTGGCCCCGGATTGGGGTCTGATGGTACCGTGTCCTCTGTGTGTGTCTCGGCAGTGGCCCCGGATTGGGGTCTGATGGTACCGTGTCCTGTGTGTGTGTCTCGGCAGAGGCCCCGGATTGGGGTCTGATGGTACCGTGTCCTCTGTGTGTGTTTCTCGGCAGTGGCCCCGGATTGGGGTCTGATGGTACCGTGTCCTGTGTGTGTGTGTGTCTCGGCAGTGGCCCCGGATTGGGGTCTGATGGTACCGTGTCCTGTGTGTGTGTTTCTCGGCAGTGCCCCCGGATTGGGGTCTGATGGTACCGTGTCCTCTGTGTGTGTTTCTCGGCAGTGGCCCCGGATTGGGGTCTGATGGTACCGTGTCCTCTGTGTGTGTTTCTCGGCAGTGGCCCCGGATTGGGGTCTGATGGTACCGTGTCCTGTGTGTGTGTGTGTCTCGGCAGTGGCCCCGGATTGGGGTCTGATGGTACCGTGTCCTCTGTGTGTTTCTCGGCAGTGGCCCCGGATTGGGGTTCTGATGGTACCGTGTCCTCTGTGTGTTTCTCGGCAGTGGCCCCGGATTGGGGTCTGATGGTACCGTGTCCTGTGTGTGTGTTTCTCGGCAGTGGCCCCGGATTGGGGTCTGATGGTACCGTGTCCTGTGTGTGTGTTTCTCGGCAGTGGCCCCGGATTGGGGTCTGATGGTACCGTGTCCTGTGTGTGTGTTTCTCGGCAGTGGCCCCGGATTGGGGTCTGATGGTACCGTGTCCTCTGTGTGTCTCGGCAGTGGCCCCGGATTGGGGTCTGATGGTACCGTGTCCTCTGTGTGTTTCTCGGCAGTGGCCCCGGATTGGGGTCTGATGGTACCGTGTCCTGTGTGTGTGTGTCTCGGCAGTGGCCCCGGATTGGGGTCTGATGGTACCGTGTCCTGTGTGTGTGTGTCTCGGCAGTGGCCCCGGATTGGGGTCTGATGGTACCGTGTCCTGTGTGTGTGTGTCTCGGCAGTGGCCCCGGATTGGGGTCTGATGGTACCGTGTCCTCTGTGTGTCTCGGCAGTGGCCCCGGATTGGGGTCTGATGGTACCGTGTCCTCTGTGTCTCGGCAGTGGCCCCGGATTGGGGTCTGATGGTACCGTGTCCTGTGTGTGTGTGTTTCTCGGCAGTGGCCCCGTATTGGGGTCTGATGGTACCGTGTCCTGTGTGTGTGTTTCTCGGCAGTGGCCCCGGATTGGGGTCTGATGGTACCGTGTCCTGTGTGTGTGTTTCTCGGCAGTGGCCCCGGATTGGGGTCTGATGGTACCGTGTCCTCTGTGTGTGTGTTTCTCGGCAGTGGCCCCGGATTGGGGTCTGATGGTACCGTGTCCTGTGTGTGTGTTTCTCGGCAGTGGCCCCGGATTGGGGTCTGATGGTACCGTGTCCTGTGTGTGTGTTTCTCGGCAGTGGCCCCGGATTGGGGTCTGATGGTACCGTGTCCTCTGTGTGTGTCTCGGTAGTGGCCCCGGATTGGGGTCTGATGGTACCGTGTCCTCTGTGTGTTTCTCGGCAGTGGCCCCGGATTGGGGTCTGATGGTACCGTGTCCTGTGTGTGTGTGTTTCTCGGCAGTGGCCCCGGATTGGGGTCTGATGGTACCGTGTCCTCTGTGTGTGTGTTTCTCGGCAGTGGCCCCGGATTGGGGTCTGATGGTACCGTGTCCTGTGTGTGTGTTTCTCGGCAGTGGCCCCGGATTGGGGTCTGATGGTACCGTGTCCTCTGTGTGTCTCGGCAGTGGCCCTGGATTGGGGTCTGATGGTACCGTGTCCTCTGTGTGTTTCTCGGCAGTGGCCCCGGATTGGGGTCTGATGGTACCGTGTCCTGTGTGTGTGTTTCTCGGCAGTGGCCCCGGATTGGGGTCTGATGGTACCGTGTCCTCTGTGTGTGTGTTTCTCGGCAGTGGCCCCGGATTGGGGTCTGATGGTACCGTGTCCTGTGTGTGTGTGTTTCTCGGCAGTGGCCCCGGATTGGGGTCTGATGGTACCGTGTCCTCTGTGTGTTTCTCGGCGGTGGCCCCGGATTGGGGTCTGATGGTACCGTGTCCTGTGTGTGTGTGTCTCGGCAGTGGCCCCGGATTGGGGTCTGATGGTACCGTGTCCTGTGTGTGTGTGTCTCGGCAGTGGCCCCGGATTGGGGTCTGATGGTACCGTGTCCTGTGTGTGTGTTTCTCGGCAGTGGCCCCGGATTGGGGTCTGATGGTACCGTGTCCTGTGTGTGTGTTTCTCGGCAGTGGCCCCGGATTGGGGTCTGATGGTACCGTGTCCTCTGTGTGTCTCGGCAGTGGCCCCGGATTGGGGTCTGATGGTACCGTGTCCTGTGTGTGTTTCTCGGCAGTGGCCCCGGATTGGGGTATGATGGTACCGTGTCCTCTGTGTGTGTCTCGGCAGTGGCCCCGGATTGGGGTCTGATGGTACCGTGTCCTGTGTGTGTGTGTTTCTCGGCAGTGGCCCCGGATTGGGGTCTGATGGTACCGTGTCCTGTGTGTGTTTCTCGGCAGTGGCCCCGGATTGGGGTCTGATGGTACCGTGTCCTGTGTGTGTGTTTCTCGGCAGTGGCCCCGGATTGGGGTCTGATGGTACCGTGTCCTCTGTGTGTGTCTCGGCAGTGGCCCCGGATTGGGGTATGATGGTACCGTGTCCTCTGTGTGTCTCGGCAGTGGCCCCGGATTGGGGTATGATGGTACCGTGTCCTGTGTGTTTCTCGGCAGTGGCCCCGGATTGGGGTATGATGGTACCGTGTCCTCTGTGTGTCTCGGCAGTGGCCCCGGATTGGGGTCTGATGGTACCGTGTCCTCTGTGTGTCTCGGCAGTGGCCCCGGATTGGGGTCTGATGGTACCGTGTCCTCTGTGTGTCTCGGCAGTGGCCCCGGATTGGGGTATGATGGTACCGTGTCCTGTGTGTTTCTCGGCAGTGGCCCCGGATTGGGGTATGATGGTACCGTGTCCTCTGTGTGTCTCGGTAGTGGCCCCGGATTGGGGTATGATGGTACCGTGTCCTCTGTGTGTTTCTCGGCAGTGGCCCCGGATTGGGGTCTGATGGTACCGTGTCCTCTGTGTGTCTCGGCAGTGGCCCCGGATTGGGGTCTGATGGTACCGTGTCCTCTGTGTGTCTCGGCAGTGGTCCCGGATTGGGGTATGATGGTACCGTGTCCTGTGTGTTTCTCGGCAGTGGCCCCGGATTGGGGTCTGATGGTACCGTGCCCGCCGGACACGCAGGCCGTGGTGCTGACCATCTCCAGCGTCGGCTGTGAAGTGGTGAATCTGCACCACGACCAGAAGGTCACAGCCCAGCTCTCGCCCACCGTCGAGCCGCTGGTGAGTTCAGCAGAGGTCAGGTCACTGGCCAGGTCACTGGTCAGGTCACTGGTCAGGTCACTGGTCAGGTCACTGGTCAGGCCACTGGTCAGGTCACTGGTCAGGTCACTGGTCAGGTCACTGGTCAGGTCACTGGTCAGGTCACTGGTCAGGTCACTGGTCAGGTCACTGGTCAGGTCACTGGTCAGGTCACTGGTCAGGTCACTGGTCAGGTCACTGGTCAGGTCACTGGTCAGGTCACTGGTCAGGTCACTGGTCAGGTCACTGGTCAGGTCACTGGTCAGGTCACTGGTCAGGTCACTGGTCAGGTCACTGGTCAGGTCACTGGTCAGGTCACTGGTCAGGTCACTGGTCAGGTCACTGGTCAGGTCACTGGTCAGGTCACTGGTCAGGTCACTGGTCAGGTCACTGGTCAGGTCACTGGTCAGGTCACTGGTCAGGTCACTGGTCAGGTCACTGGTCAGGTCACTGGTCAGGTCACTGGTCAGGTCACTGGTCAGGTCACTGGTCAGGTCACTGGTCAGGTCACTGGTCAGGTCACTGGTCAGGTCACTGGTCAGGTCACTGGTCAGGTCACTGGTCAGGTCACTGGCCAGGTCACTGGTCAGGTCACTGGTCAGGTCACTGGTCAGGTCACTGGTCAGGTCACTGGTCAGGTCACTGGTCAGGTCACTGGTCAGGTCACTGGTCAGGTCACTGGTCAGGTCACTGGTCAGGTCACTGGTCAGGTCACTGGCCAGGTCACTGGCCAGGTCACTGGCCAGGTCACTGGCCAGGTCACTGGCCAGGTCACTGGCCAGGTCACTGGCCAGGTCACTGGCCAGGTCACTGGCCAGGTCACTGGCCAGGTCACTGGCCAGGTCACTGGTCAGGTCACTGGCCACTGGTCAGGTCACTGGCCACTGGTCAGGTCACTGGCCACTGGCCACTGGTCAGGTCACTGGCCACTGGCCACTGGTCAGGTCACTGGCCACTGGCCACTGGTCAGGTCACTGGCCACTGGTCAGGTCACTGGCCACTGGTCAGGTCACTGGCCACTGGTCAGGTCACTGGCCACTGGTCAGGTCACTGGCCACTGGTCAGGTCACTGGCCACTGGTCAGGTCACTGGCCACTGGTCAGGTCACTGGCCACTGGTCAGGTCACTGGCCACTGGTCAGGTCACTGGCCACTGGTCAGGTCACTGGCCACTGGTCAGGTCAGCTCAGCTCAGTCCCAAGAGTCAGGTAGGCTGGTTCGTTTTCGGTCGGACGTTTCCTGTTCCGGTGGTTCGTTTCTCGATTCCGCCTGACGAAACCCTGCGTTTGCCGTCGTTTGGCGCAGACATCTGACGAATATGTGTTGATACCCGTCATAGTGTCGCTGTTGCCGTCTGGCTCTGGCGTCACTGCCGCTGCTGCCCTCTAGCCTGCGCAGTCGCTCTTTACGTGCTCCTCACTCCTCTAATGCCACGGAGACCAAGTACACAGCCGTCCACTCTCCTGACTCTATCGTAAGTCTTGCAGACGTGGCAGTTGACGCTCCACTGCCTGCTGCCTGCAGCTGTCCTGGGCCGGCGCGAACCGGATCCGTACGCCTCTGATGCTCGAGTCTCCCTCGCCGGACGTGTCCTGGGCCGCTAGTGAGGTGCTGGCGCTGCTGACGCAGCTGCTGCTGCCGCTGGCGCACCAGCTGGCGCCGCAGCTGACGCTGCTGCTGGCGCCGGCCGTGCCGCCCGATATGGCCGTGCTGGCTGAGCATGTGACACACCACCTGGCGGCGCTAGCGGGAGGTAAGCTGGTCGTGATCGGCGCCGACGCCTGCCTGCCGCCACTGTTGGGCCGGCCGCCGCGCCACCTGCCGCCGCTCGGGCCGCCATCTTACGGCGCGATCACGAACTTGCGCCGCGCGATCTGCCGCCAGAGGCAGCACTGGTCGGCACTGCCCGACATGAAGAAGGTACCGGAGTCGCCGACGGAATGCAGGAAGGCTTCGACGATTGAGCCGTTCCACTGAGAGATGCATACGAAGCAAAAGGCTGATATCCCTGCGCTTCTTATGCATTCCGACGTGATCATTTTGCTTTGTGCAGATGGTGTGGTTAACTCTTGCCATATGTTGCCTGGAGATTATATTCTATAGCGGATAGCCTCGAAATCATGCAATGCGCTATTTTCCCCGTTGATGTCTGCAGTTGTCTCGTCGACCGCTGTGTGCTTTCAATGTGGGACCAACGTGGCTTCACGATTATGATTGAGGAACCGGTACACAATGTGGCCTGATCCGAACGGCTGTGTCTGTGAAACTCACGATGGATAACACCTCGCAAATAACCATGGCAGCCGTGTTCCATGTTCCATGACGAAGATTATGATATTGTGGTGCTGTGCTATGTATGAGGATCGTAGGGGGTTGGGCAGGTTTCAATCTGCAGCTTAGTAGCTTAAGGAAGGTGCTAAGCATTTGTGAGGTAGAGCTTGTGTGCTTCTATGATTAGGTACTGGACGTGGGAATGGTAATTTAGCCCCCCCCCCCCGTAGGGTGAGGGTTAAAGACAAACTGTTATCCTCAAAAGACAGACACCAGCAAGACAACTCCTGTTATCCATCACTTAAGTGAACTTATTAAGATTAAGTCTTATAAAGACTTATCACGAGAATGCTATTGCATATTAATCGATTTTGCGTTGTTATTTTTTAACGCTTTTTGGTGATGTGATGGTGAATTATGACCAGCTGTATTTTGTTGTACTTTGTTTACTTTTCATTTGGATTCTTATCTTGCGTATTGTTCATAGCAGATTTCAGCGAAACAAATTGAGGATGCCAGTTGCCATCCGAGATTGCACACAAATCAAATCATGCTGCTCAATGTGGATTGTATCGGAGACTGCTCGGACTCCTGCTCTTAGTTTCTGCTCTATGGTAATCCATTCCTCAGGTAAAGTGTCGTGGCTGTGTACAGCCGCCTTACAGAGATCTCCGTAGCGTCCCACATACAGGACACCCACCTCCCACCGAGATCACCAAGTCGAGTTTTGTTTGTTTCGCCTACCGAGCTAGACCGAATTGATGTGCCACAATGATATCTGAATTGCTGAATTGATGTGCCAATGATATCTGAATTGCCCAGTCGATGTGCTGGTGGTGTCTGAATACACCGTGCGCCGCTTAGCAGGTGTTTAGTTCGTGTGCGATCAGGCTGCTCTGCTATAGGGCCTTACGGTTTTGCAGTAAAGACCATCGATATGAAACATTGGCGGAGATATGTGTCAACCAATTCTTCACTGATAGCAGAACATCTGTCGTTGTCGGCCATAGCGCCGGTCCGTTGTGGATAACAATAGTTACTCAGGTGCAAAACAAAACGAAAGAGCACAAGCAGTCGTGTGCAACATCAAAATATCCAGGCGTTCATCACGTTATTGGCAACCTCAACGATATTACGTCGAACCCGGCGGATAAAATCACAGATGTACCAGGCGACCTAGCGATCTTAGCTGCGACTAACGGCTGGACGCTGGCGTTGGCACCGCACTGGCACGACACTGGCTCCGACAGCTGGCACCGTGAATATCTGACGTGTGAGGAGTATAGAGCCGAGTGAAAATCTCATGGGTCTGTAGCCGGTGGAGCCAGTGATGTTGACTGTCCGGTATCCAGGGGCGGTTCTTCCATGTAGGCAAGGTAGGCAATGTCTGCCCAGTTCGGTAGCCTTCTTCCGATACTAATATTTATCTTCGCTTTTTCATTTCATTTTTTTTAAATTGATTTACTATGGTTTTCTGCAATCGGAATGGCCCATTCCGAATGGGCCTATCTTGGAGCAAATTTTCCAAATTTTCCAAGAAAATTTCCTTCGAAACCATAAATTAAACGCAAATGTAAGAAAAACCTTGCCTAAGCTTGCCTACCTCGTCCTACTAGATTTTCGACCAGCCTTGTACAAATCTATTGCGGTCCTGCAGTATAAAATTTATGTAAGGTAGGCAAATCGATTAGAAAATCGAGAACAACACACCTTTTTTAAGCGCAATAACTTCATAAAATAAATATACTGAAATACCAATTATTATTTTAGGCTCGCAGTAGCTTGCCACATAGGCGTTCAAATATTATTTATTAAAAAAAATCAATTATTATTCCAACGACGATGATGGCGTCATACTCATTTTAAGAACTGCAGCGCCACCTATAATCGTCTCGCGGTTTTGTGACGCCTACAAGCTTTAATACTTCTTTCAGTTTTGTTCCGTGACGTTCTTCGTGTTGCTCCAGTGCTCATAGTGCGAGCTAGCGTCAAAAGCGAAGCAAGGCCTTCAACTAGCGGATATTTTGTTTTGTATTTGCGTCCCGCCTTAGCCTGGCCTGGCCCTGAACTGGACAGTGCTCGCTCGCTCTTTGCCAATCCACGTGTGTTATTGCCTTCTGGTGTAGGTATGGCAATACAATTAACCTGTTGGGTACGTTTTTATGACAATGCTGCCTTGCCTACCTAGTCTCAAGGGCCCAGCGCCGCCCCTGCCGGTATCACGGACACAAGACGAGGCAGAGAGTCGACAGCTGCCGTAAGGGTGGCGAATACAAGAGTCGTCTGCGGGACGACTGGAGAATCAGACATCCCACATACCGTCGACGGGGAGTGCCGAGTCCCGAGGGAATGACCAAAACAAAATGTGTCTGACTATGTTATGGTCAATCGTGGGAAGGCAAAGAGCACTTCGGCGACTAGACGGGCCTTGGCCGGGGCTAAATCCCATCCACCAGCGTTTCCGTAGTGTAGTGGTTATCACGTCCGCTTTACACGCGGAAGGTCCCCGTTTCGATCCCGGGCGGAAGCAGCTTCTTGGAGATGCAGAACGACGAAAAATCATGTCGAAACGCAGGATTATTCACCCAATGATGACGCTGATTGCAAAATGTGCCTTTCGTCTTTCATCGATAGAGAAATCCATCGCCGCATTCACTGACTTTAGAAACTAAACCCAACGCAGCAACTGCTCAGAATTGATCTATCCAATCTGACCACGCGCCTTTCATCACATGGTTGAACCGTCAGGTTTGCCGATCGTCAATCAGCAGGGGATATGTTTTACCTGGCCACTGACAGGAATGAGACGTGAATTCTGACACTGCACGTTGTGTCTCACGAATGAGCTGTCAATCTGACATTACATCACTCAATAGAGCTGATCATGTGCCAGATTTCGCACGTCATGCTACTATCACAAACCGGCTTGAAAGCGGCAACGGTTGCAGAATTTCTGGCATTGCTGCTGCTACTTTTGATTGATAGCAGACTCTTTTGCTGTCATTGGAAGCATTAAGATGTGCCGTATATTACATCGCTATACACGCTGACGCACGCCATCTATGAACACTATTTTTAAACTAGTGAAGTATACCGAGACATAAACACAAGCGTGCGCCTAGGCGACCTTTTAGCTAGGATGTCAAGAACGTAAATCTCGGAGCGCCCTTGACCCTTGCCCTGATGAACCTGGACGTCCTCACGCACCGAGCGCGTCTCGAGGTCGGCACATCCGTCGGCAGATCCGGCCCGAATCCGGTCCAGATCCGGTCCGGATCCGGTCCGGATCCTGCTGCACT
The DNA here is from genome assembly GCA_036785665.1 of Chirona hameri. NCBI lineage: Eukaryota > Metazoa > Arthropoda > Thecostraca > Balanomorpha > Balanidae > Chirona > Chirona hameri. The sequence goes on along the minus strand of JAXIVJ010007525.1, from coordinate 16,735 downwards.
CCCGGCTCTAATGGACGCGGGACTCGCTACCGTGGCCGTTCTGGGACAGCACCGCCGACCGCGCCGGTCGTGGAGCGATCACTGCACGGGTTGTCCGGAGGTACGCGACTCTCGCTTTCCGCCGACTCGTTTTCCACCACGCCATTGCGTGACCTGCGGCGTGCCCCGAGGCGTTACGTGCGGGGTCAACCGGTGATGGACTGTGATGAGTGCTCCGTCGTCGCAGTGAGCTATACTGGGTCGTGCCAGGGTATTACGGGAACAAAGGAAGAGCTTCGGGTATAGGAAACGGGCGTCGGCCTTGATATTCTGGTTACTAGAAAACGAAATAGAAAATGAAATAAAATAAAAACGGGGGCAAAGTGGCTCGGAGCTCCGGGCGGTAACACGTGCCACGTGGTGACCTGAAAGTCGGAAGATGTACTTAGGAACGTGGTGACCCAAAAGCATGAAGCTGTGTTTGGGGAAATGTCTATCGATGGGATGAACAACGATGAAAGTTACACTTCTCACACAAACTTTGGCTATAGGCCCAATCTACCAGCTCATTCCTTATGAATCAATCGGGTCACCATTTTAGCAATACGCAGCGGACTAACTCCTAAGGAGACCGAGCCGAGCTGAATTGCCAATTAATTGGAGATACCGAAGGATGAAGACGCATCCAACTATTATTATTATTATATACAACTAGTATTTAGATATGGACTAATAAAATGCATACATGAGTGGCCGTATTTAAATATAGACTGATAACATTGGTTTTATCTGCGTACGTGAGTGGCAAGAAGCACCACCTACTGGTCCCTGGCGCACATGAATCATGAATTGGTAATCTGCAGCTCTGATCGGGACGCCAGGTAAGATATACGGTCACGGAAGCAGAGTCGGTGCAGTGCAGGTTTGTCGTTTGTTGTAATTGACTTCCTCACTGCCTCCTCCTGCAGAGCACTGCACCGTTAAACTGTCAAAGTTTATGTAAACGGCGACGCTGCATTAAGCTCCTTGTCGATGTCGTGGTCTCGTGATTCACGAAACAAACGAGTGCCATAATTTATATTAAAGGGACTGTCCCACCTTTGTGAAAGTTGTCGAAACACACTTAATTGTATGTCTACATGTCAGGTGAGGTCAGCTGAACATGTTCGTGAACTTTTTTCCGAAAAAAAAATTATCTTGGAAGATATTCAACTTTTAGTTTTAAGCGAAAAGTTGGGTTGGTGACGTCATTTTTTTTAAATAACAGGGAAATCCTTTGTGCTGCCAAATATATGGCACAATTTTTTTGTCGACAACTATTGCGCAGAAAAAGCGAACCACCCGGTGTCTAGATTGGCTTAGATGGCGAACCACCCGGGGATCGAGAAATGAAAGACGAAAATATTCCAAGGCTGAACTTAAAACAAGTCTACTATCATTACCAGTTGGGTAAAGAGACGACGCTGTCGGTTTAGAGGCCCTATTCAAATACACATGGGCCTTATTTTGCACAGATGTCAAAATCAAACTCGAATATCTTTTTGATTAGATCATTGTGGTTGTTTTAACTGCTACCATATTTAATTTCAATGCCTAGCCATACAAATGGCTATCTCAACTCAAATATAATGTTAAGGTGGGATAGTCCCTTAAATCATGATGTCGATCAGAACAATATTACTTAGTTTTAATCAACTGCTATTTTTTTTGCTCACTATAACTGGCAGAATCTAGTTTTAAGTGTAGGGGGTTCACACCGACTGGAAAAGAAGCCGAATATTGCTCTATTGCTCGGGACTTCCAATGAACATCTGAAGCGAATGTCGGGAACAGGCTGTGATTTATCATGCCGAACACATTATTGTGCGCACAATAGCCTCATTGTTCGCACACAGAAGGCGGAAGGAGGTCGGAAATCCGTACAACTTTCTCGTAAGTGAACGCAAACGGTTGAAAGATATATTACGTAACTATACGTAACGCGCCTATGTAGCGGTACGAAATGCATACAATACAACATTCCGGAGACGTGAAATTTGACTGGCTGATATGTCCTTCTTTGCTTGGCATTTGTTTAACATTGTTGCAAGTTGATGCATTGCAATCCTTCAGTTTCGTACAAAACAAGTGTTACCGACAATCCGCACTATGCCGGCAACATTGTTCGTAAAGAGTTTGTCACTAAATAGTATAATCCAAATGTCCAAAATGAAGAAGAAATACCCAAAAGTATACGAAATAATAGAAAAGAAACTCAGATTGATACCAGTACAGGGACAGGGACGCACGTCGCACGTGAGCGGTCCTTCGAGGCCCTCGCAAGTACTGTATCACGAAACGAGTACCGGGACGCCTCCCACGAATCTCTCCGAAGTACTGACGTGCCCACGTGGACACGACACAGAAACGAGTACCGGGACGGGGGCGCACGTCGTGCGTGTGCACTGTGCACCCCTCGCGAGGAGTCCCTCGAGCGTACTGGATCACACACGTGAGCGCAACAAAGCGTGCGGTCCGGCACACGTGGGCCTGACCCAGAAACATGGAGCCCGGGTGGCCGCTGGCGTGGGAAAAGCAAACAGTGCGTTATATGGCGCCAATAGCTTCCAGCTGCGTCGCTGGACGTCGCCGGACACCTCAGACGCGACGTCGCCGGACACCTCAGACGCGACGTCGCCGGGCACCTCAGACGCGACGTCGCCGGGCACCTCACCTCCTCGTGCGCCGGCCGGCCGGTCCGAACTGCAGACGCAAGGAAAGCAATTTTCGTCCGTAACAACAAGAATATCGAAATGTTGTCTCAAACCACTGGTCCTGTTGACGACCGTCGAGAACTTGGTGGCTATAATATAGCTCAACGGATCCGTATTGCTTTTGAGCGTGTGGATTTAGGGCGCCTCAGCAACTCCGGCTATGTGGCGCCTATAAAGTGTGTGGATAAACCGCTCGTTGCATGACCAACGCACGGTTGCCAGTGATGGACGATTAGCTTAAGCCGTTTGCTGGATTACCACTTAAACTAAACAGCTTCCTGGTAAGTGGTACATTATCTTGGATGAACTTTAGAAATGTTACTCAATTGTGATGTTCGTGTGCTATTTTTTCATGTGATACACGTATATAAATATGGGTGGGTACGTGGCATTTATAAATACCAGAATTGAGGCAACGCCCGTGTTTGTCGAGATCTAGAAGTGGGCCGTGGACAGTTTTCCGATTATATATCGGATATACCTACAAAAACAATACTGTCGACAACAAATAATAGCGACAGCCGTGGCAAACGGCGTAGCACCATCTCTTACGGACCGAAAACAAATCATAAGTGTGAATGGAGGTGCAGTCGACGGATTTTCTCGCTCTGACAATATGGCTGTGACGATTTTACGGTCGCATTTTACTTTGTATCGGTAGAACTACAGTAATTTCAACACGTTTATTATCCTGACTTCCGGTCCAGGTACGTCGAGGGCCGACCGTTCCTCTGCTTCTTATTGCTACTGTCAGAGCAGCGTCTGCGGCTTAACTCGGTTCTGAGCAGCGTCTGCGGCTTAACTCGGTTCTGAGCAGCGTCTGCGGCTTAACTCGGTTCTGAGCAGCGTCTGCGACTTAACTCGGTTCTGAGCAGCGTCTGCGGCTTAACTCGGTTCTGAGCAGCGTCTGCGACTTAACTCGGTTCTGAGCAGCGTCTGCGACTTAACTCGGTTCTGAGCAGCGTCTGCGGCTTAACTCGGTTCTGAGCAGCGTCTGCGGCTTAACTCGGTTATGAGCAGCGTCTGCGGCCTAACTCGGTTCTGAGCAGCGTATGCGGCTTAACTCGGTTCTGAGCAGCGTCTGCGGCTTAACTCGGTTCTGAGCAGCGTCTGCGGCTTAACTCGGTTCAGAGCAGCGTCTGCGACTTAACTTGGTTCTGAGCAGCGTCTGCGACTTAACTCGGTTATGAGCAGCGTCTGCGGCTTAACTCGGTTCTGAGCAGCGTCTGCGGCTTAACTCGGTTCTGAGCAGCGTCTGCGACTTAACTCGGTTCAGAGCAGCGTCTGCGACTTAACTCGGTTCTGAGCAGCGTCTGCGGCTTAACTCGGTTCTGAGCAGCGTCTGCGGCTTAACTCGGTTCTGAGCAGCGTCTGCGACTTAACTCGGTTCAGAGCAGCGTCTGCGACTTAACTCGGTTCTGAGCAGCGTCTGCGGCTTAACTCGGTTCTGAGCAGCGTCTGCGGCTTAACTCGGTTCTGAGCAGCGTCTGCGACTTAACTCGGTTCAGAGCAGCGTCTGCGACTTAACTCGGTTCTGAGCAGCGTCTGCGGCTTAACTCGGTTCAGAGCAGCGTCTGCGGCTTAACTCGGTTCAGAGCAGCGTCTGCGGCTTAACTCGGTTCTGAGCAGCGTCTGCGGCTTAACTCGGTTCAGAGCAGCGTCTGCGACTTAACTCGGTTCTGAGCAGCGTCTGCGACTTAACTCGGTTCTGAGCAGCGTCTGCGGCTTAACTCGGTTCAGAGCAGCGTCTGCGACTTAACTCGGTTCTGAGCAGCGTCTGCGACTTAACTCGGTTCAGAGCAGCGTCTGCGACTTAACTCGGTTCTGAGCAGCGTCTGCGGCTTAACTCGGTTCAGAGCAGCGTCTGCGACTTAACTCGGTTCTGAGCAGCGTCTGCGGCTTAACTCGGTTCTGAGCAGCGTCTGCGGCTTAACTCGGTTCTGAGCAGCGTATGCGGCTTAACTCGGTTCTGAGCAGCGTCTGCGGCTTAACTCGGTTCAGAGCAGCGTCTGCGGCTTAACTCGGTTCTGAGCAGCGTCTGCGACTTAACTCGGTTCTGAGCAGCGTCTGCGGCTTAACTCGGTTCTGAGCAGCGTCTGCGACTTAACTCGGTTCTGAGCAGCGTCTGCGGCTTAACTCGGTTCTGAGCAGCGTCTGCGACTTAACTCGGTTATGAGCAGCGTCTGCGGCTTAACTCGGTTCTGAGCAGCGTCTGCGACTTAACTCTGTTCTGAGCAGCGTCTGCGGCTTAACTCGGTTCTGAGCAGCGTCTGCGACTTAACTCGGTGCTGAGCAGCGTCTGCGGCTTAACTCGGTTCTGAGCAGCGTCTGCGGCTTAACTCGGTTCTGAGCAGCGTCTGCGGCTTAACTCGGTTATGAGCAGCGTCTGCGGCTTAACTCGGTTCTGAGCAGCGTCTGCGGCTTAACTCGGTTCGCTGCGTTGCTCAGCAGAAATGAACACAATATTGCGATATGTGAGGTAAGTGACAATTCTCAGTTTGTTTTCATTTCCGTTGCTTTCGGAATATGCGATTGCCCTGCCATGTGAAATCTCCGCCCGTTGTATAACCAGTCTCCCGGTTTTATAACAATAGTCTCCCGGCTATTGGGGGCGTGGTAAGTGGTATTTTCAAGGATACGAATATAATCCGCTTATTTAGAGCATAACATATTACATTATTCCTGAAGGTCGAGTGCTGATGAGGGCCGGCGTAGTGATGCCGAGTGGTTGGTAGTGACGTCCATTGTTTTTGTTGGGGAGGGGGGGAGCGTTTGAAAATAAGCTGAGTTCATGTTTACCATGTTCAATATGCGTGCGAGCAGCGCATTCAGACTGGCAGTGAAGTTAAGTGGCACTCGTGCGTTTCATCTGATAATCGAAACATTCATTCACGCCTTTCTTCACAATCACCATCCAGTCTCGAACACACATCATGTAATACATCATAGGGTGTATTGTACAGTCTTGGTTGAAACTGAACAGTACCTCTGCAAACAACATGACTTTACAATCAAACCACACAAAACCAAACGCACACAGAGTATCACAGCTATACAGTATCACAGCGCGCGGCCCACGGCGGCAGCGTGCGGCGGGCGGACGGGCGCCATCTTGAAAGCCCTCTGGCAGCGGAGCTGGTGGCTCAACTGAGACAGCTCCAGCTTACCACGGCCTCCACATACCCTCATCGCCGAGCTTCAGATTCAGCGGGCTGGGGCTGCACTGGGAGCTCTGGAAGCTGTGGGAGCTCTGCGAGCTGGAGGCGCGCGGCGCTGCCGACACGGGGGTGACCACGGTGAGGAGGCCGCTGTCGGCGCCGCTGGAGTAGCCCGAGCTGCAGCTGTCGGCCGGGCTGGCCGGACAGGCGGTGACCGGGACGCGGGTGCGGTACTGCGGCACCTCGACCGTCAGCGGGGCGGACAGCCGGCGCTGGTCCAGCGCGCGGAACGAGCTGCCCAGGTGTTGCATGACGCGGGTGCCCAGCTCGACGTCGACGCCGGGGGTGAAGGCCAAGGCGCGGCTGACCACGGTGGCGGCGGCGGAGAAGCCGGCGCGGTACCGATCCAGCTCGGCCTGAGGGTTGGACGCCGGCGCGGCCGGGGCGGCGGCGGCGGCTCCGGCACGACGCTGGGCCTGCAGCTTCTGGAGGTGACGCAGAGCCAGCTCGAGAACATCAGCCTTCTCCAGCTTGGCAGCGCTGTCGCCCTCCATAGCCAGAGCGTCCACCATGATGTCGCGCATCTGGTCCAGGCAGCGGTTGATACGCGCACGGCGTCGGCGCTCCAGCAGAGGCTTTAGCACCTGAGAAGAGGAACGGGACCGTCAAAATCGTGCTCAAATGGCGTTGTGCTGGATGAGTAAAACACAAGAGCTCAAGAGCTGACGATGTTTTGAAATGTTCATACAAATGTATTTTTTTAATGAATAAATAACCAGACATTTACAGTACCAATTTAAAACGTAAACAAAATATCGCAAAACTATTTCAGTAAGTAAAAATCAAATTTAAAAAATTGTACAAGGTAATTAAAAACCATCCATATTTTGGACAAAAGAAGACAAAGCACTGCAAGCGATGCTCACCTTTTTGTAATCGCTGGGGCTGCTCTCCGATGTGATCACTTGGCAGGGCGCCATCTTCTCAACTTTCCTCTCTCTCTCTCACTGAACGTCAGCACGTGTCTCTCGCACAAGTATCGCAGCGCGCGCTGGAGCTTCGCACTGCTCGCCGGCTCAGAACGTAATGCCGCCTGGTGGCGGGCGCCCGGTTTTAAGAGGCGACCGCCAGGTGCGCGCGGAGGGACGGCGCGCGGGGGGCGGCCGCTCCACCGTGGGAACGCAGACATTCCCACAGCGCGAGGCGCGACGCGGCGGCCGCGCACCGCACCTGGCGTCCAGATGCCGCCGCGCAGCGCGTAGTGGGAGCAGCGTAGTGGGGCTGGGGGAGGGGAGCGCACGTGCAGCGCTCGCGCTGCGGGCGGCCCGGCTGCGAGACGCTGTAAAGACGCAGAGAAGGGGGACGCAGCGCGCGCCGCTGAGATGGCGGGAAAAAGCGGCGGGCGGGATCCGACTGCTGGCGGGTGATGTGAGGGAGGTGATGGGTGTTTGGGCGCTACTGACGGCACCGGCACTGTATGTGGGAGGAATGGACTGTTGGCTGGCGCAAAATCGGATTAGGAGACAAATAAAATATAAATGCATGAGTTTTGCGAGTGGGCTAGGTAGGATTGGGCACATATCTGATGCATGCCTGTACATTGGGTTAGAACATTGGGTACATTGGGATGTCGTGTTAGAAGGAACATGGTAGAAGAAACCGAAGTAAAGCTATGAAGTTTGTGAAGTCATCCAATGTGTCAGTGTTACCCTTCATGTCTGACGAGTCGTGTTTCTTATGTTGCCTCACTGCGGCCTGCGTAAGACGATGAATCGACCACGGCAGTTTTTTAATGTTGTTATGTGGCAGAAATGAAGCTGTGTTGCTACCATTATGCATACAATACTCTATCTGACGGCCCTCATGCAGGTTACTTGACAAATGAGATAGCTGAACTGATAGAGCTGAAGCTGAAGCAACTGAGCAATAAATGCACGTCAACAAACGGATGATACATGAGTACCTACTCCTTGCCCGGCACTCAGCATTAGGATGTCCCGGGACCAGATTATGCTAAATGGCTGGCAGGGCTGCCGATCATCTGAACTTGGAATCACAACATCGCATGGAGTATGAGGTTAAATCAAATTCATGGGCAGAGCTCTATCAGCACGGTCTCATGTGGGAGTTTTTCCCGCAATAATTGCCACACTAAGTTGCTATAACAGACTCGCGCTCTCGACTCTCGAAATGCTCAGCCTCGGCTTCACCTTTGTTAAATCCGATTCACTTTGGATGATCGGTGGATTTGTGTCTTACTGCGCACGCATATATATGAATCAGCATAATTTGTCGGCTTTCGAGACGCATGGATTCGGCTCACGCTAAGCCGCCGTCAAAGCAGCAATGTTTTGTGGTGCTTAATTTCGTCGGACAGCACAATGGGACTCAAGCAGCCGCGTCGAATACCTTATGTCCAAACGCTATTTGTCTGACTGGCGTTTATATTGCCCTCTCGTGTTGGGATCCAGGGCAATCAGACTAAGCCAGCCGCCAGTGTGGTCCTCCTTCTAATTATTACCGCTCAGGTAACGGACGGCTTACATGTGTATCAGCCATAAATCGCCCCAATTTCACGCCATAAAAGTCGATCTCACACGGGAGGAAGTACCTTGTGGCCCGCGCCCATTCCTGCCCGTATCCGATCTCCCAATTGTCCACCTTTCTCCGCCCACCGAAGGCAGGTCGGCGCATTCCTGGGCGCCTTCGTTCTTGGTCCATTGTGCTACGTCCGGCAATTTGCATAGTTCGAGCAGGAGATCGCCGTCAGAGCTGCTACGTGCCAGGTGGGGAACCCGGGAGACTTTTTAGCGCCGCCCGCGGCAGCAGCAGGCCAGCGGCGTATAGCTGACACAGTTTAACCAGACAACCTTGAAAGCGCATCCCACTACCACCGCTACCACCGCTGCTGCCGCTGCTGCCGCTGCCGACGTCTGTCGTCCGGATTCCGATGCCGACGCCGACGCTGCCGTCTGTGGCGGGCATTCCGACGCACCAGCAGCGTCGCTCAGACTGCATTCCAACAGGTGTGGGACCCCTGCGCTGGAATGCGGCCCAACGCACGCCTGCGGGCGGCTGGCCGGCGGCGGCGCGGGGCGGCGGGCAGGCGGCCCCGGGCGTCCCACAGCCGGTCAGGTGCTACTCCCCGCCGCGGGTGCTCCGGAATGCCGGCGGCACGTGCGGCCGTGTCGGCGCCATTCAGCGCTTTAAAGGCTGGTTCCCACGCGCGTGCCGACCGGCCCGGTGTGTGCCGTGATATCGATCGGAGGGCAAGGCCGCGTGCCTGCGCTGCTGGAGATCCGGGGCGCCCCGGAATGCAGGGGTCGGCGCCCCGGGACTGATGTGGGACGGGCGCCCCGGAATGCAAGGGTCGGCGCCCCGGGACTGATGTGGGTCGTCACCCCGGGACTGATGTGGGTCGGCCCCCCGGGGACTGATGTGGGTCGTCGACCCGGGACTGATGTGGGTCGTCGCCCCGGGACTGGTGTGGGTCGTCGACCCGGGACTGATGTGGGTCGTCACCCCGGGACTGATGTGGGTCGTCACCCAGGGGACTACAGGGGTCGGCACCGAGCCACGTGAACTGGGGCAGTCGACGATGAGATGTCTACATAACTATGGAAGCCTCTGAATTCATGATAATAAAAAGGACACAAAGGACAGTTAGGTACTTACTGCGATGTCATGTTATTACTAGCTATGAATTAACACGTTACCGTAATTGTGTGGCGATTTTCGTCGGTTATTTTGAGTTCCCTGTGTCAGCGGACCTAAACAGCGGGAGCTTCGGGGGTCGTCTGAGATTTAGGGCGATCTGCTAGAATGATTTGTACGAGAGGTGTGGGCCGTGTGTGGTGTATAGGGACGCGATAACAGAGATTAACAGGAGTAGACAACTATCGCTACTGACTGGAGTGATGGCCTGTTGTCATTTAAATACAGGGCTTATAGCGATGAACAGTGGCAGCATCAAATGGTCATAAAGTGCAGATTGGGGGGGGGGGGGGGCTGCAGAACGTGATCGGTGCCGTGAGACAGACTTTGTCTCGGCACTGGTGAACCGGCGGCGCTAGCCATAGGACTCGGTGTTGTTTCTGTTTTGAAGAACTGACAGTTGATATAAGGTGTTGTCAAGAGATCCGCCACGTTCTGATTTTTTTTTTTTTTTGGGGGGGGGGGGGGGGGGCAGAGGCATTCTGAAGTCGATTCTTTCCATGCAACGCCCATAGGCGTATTGTTAAAAGTGCAAAAATGTTTGGGGGGCACGCCCCCCCCCCGTCCCTCCCCCTCTTGTGGCGGGAGTCCCTGGGTTTTGTGCGACTGTAGTGTGTAATATATTCCTCAGCAGGTGTAGTTTGTCTCTCAAAGTAAAATATATTTGCAATATTTGCTAGCTTATTCACAAAGACAATGACAGCTATGACTGCACTAACTGCATTTGTCGTTATCTAGGCCAGGGTGCCAGATAAACCATAATTTATAGCGGGCACGGGCGCCGCGTATCGGTAGCTGTTATCAGCGGCAGATTCAGCTTGTCTAAGGCCAGGTGGGACTTGGCTTGGCTCGCCTCACCAATCAGAGCATGCAATTTCGAAGTTTGATACATTGAGCAAGAATTTCGGAGACATCCACGGTGCAAGCTATCAATATTTCCTGTGTAAGCGAAAATGGTGTAACAGATTAAATATCTTCGCGATCATCATGTGTCACCAATTAGATAATACATTATTAACTGTTAGTACTTAGCGAACTATCAAAACATTAAATGAATCGAATGAGACAGCACCAAACCATCTCTTCTGTGTCGACAACATTGTTTTACGTTTGGTTTACTTGCTACTTAGCCGCCTGGCGTTCACCATCATCATCATGGCGTTCACCATCATTTGAACGCCAGACGCTGTCGCCGCTGGTTCGGAGCATAGGCGTAGGAACGGGGGGGGGGGGAATGCCCCCCCCCCACTTTTCAGGCTGGGGGGGGCAGCAATGTTAACTGCCCCCCCCCCCCCCCACACACACACCTTTGAACTATTTCTCTTCCTTCGATCACGGATATTGGTTCGATATGAATGCTTTAAAGTTGCGAAAATAATGATGAATTCACAACACCGCAATACCATAACCCATAAGCGTAAGAACCGGGGGGCCGTGGAGGCCAAGGCCCCACTTTTTATGCTGGGGATCCAACAATATTAAACTGCGCCCCGCTGGGGGGAGAGGGGGGGAGGGGGGATCTGCCCTCCCCTCCCGGATTTCCTCAATAACTTGAAAACTATGATAGATATCGACGTGAAACTTTTCGTACCTTATGCCTAAAACAATTCTACGTTTTTCATTAAATTTCAGTGAATTGATGCAGTTCTTTGGGAGATAATGACGTTTTAATGACGTCATGGCATGGCTCATGCCATTTTTTGTGTGGATATACGGTTTGACAAATCATAGACAATCGAGTTTTGATGCAAATTGCAAATACAGAACGTCAAAAGAAAGGAAAAGACATTCTCTTCAAAATGGCCTTCTCAGATTTGCATTTTTGTGTGTGTTTTTTTAACCAAAAATAAAATACAAAATCGGAAGATTTAAAAAAAAGATATTAAAAGAACCAGAAGATATATTAGAGAACCACGTATGGACGATGCCCAAATCAAATTTCAAAGTAATTCTTCATTTTTGACTAACTTATGGCTCCCTAAGTATAAGTAACTCAGGACGGCATTGTTTGAAGTTACGTTTTTTGGCTTTTAGTGACCAGATACAGACAAATAAATGCTACCTCTGCATTTACGAGGGAATGCTGGCCTAGCAAACTGTATTTTGTATTTAGATTAATCAATTTCAATTGTTTTCTTTATTGTGACCTGTCCAGCTGTCCTTGACTGAGACTGAGAGGCCATTATATGGGGTCAGGTTGTGAAAATGGCTACCACTATATAATTATACGTGTAAAATAATCCATACAACATGTGTCGCATAGCTTTCGAGACCTGTAACTTTTTGTGACCTGACCTTGCCCTGGAGGGCCTTTGATAATTACACGCCCTGGAGAGGGGGAGGGGGGGGGGGGGGCGGATTCCGCCCCCTCTAAGATCTCGAAAACCACGCAACGTAGCGACAAGCAAAAAACGGTGTTAGATAACTCGAGACAAGCTCTATCGAAGGTTTATCGGTCTTTTTGTAGGTCAGGTCAATATTGAGGTCACCAGAGGTAATGAAAGGTCAGATTTTCCAGTTTTAGGACTTCGCTCCATAAACACACACATATCTCGGAAATATGATAGCTCGGAACAAACGAGAGAAAAACAATCGAAAACTCTTGAAATATGGAATCGCCATATATGTCTTCAAATTTGACCTCTCAAGACAGGGGCGAATCCAGGAGGCCAAGGTGCCATCCCCCCCACCAGGTCCTGAAACTATGATATGCCCCCCCCCCAAAAAAAAAACGGTCGGACGTACAGTTGTAAAAATTGCCTTTACAGCAGTCAAAATCCAGCTATCCACAGTTAAAAACTTTACAATTTCACGCCGCTTCGTGGCATGACATAAAATTTGCAATTGCTTAATACAAGTTCGGAAAATGGGAAAATGAATGCATTAAGTGTCTGGCAGACTTCAAGAGGTCATCAAATGTAAAAAACAGTTATGGGCAAAACAGTTCTTCGCAAATAACATTTTACCTAATAACGATAAGACACTAATTTTGACGCCATCGTGTTTGTCCCGTCAAGACGCTTTTAATCATATTCATGTTGACCAGTTAAGGTCAGCTTATAAATTTGACCTCAGGTCAATGTCAAGTGGTGACCCAAGTATGTCATGTTGCATATTGGGAGACGTGTCTCGACGAGTCAAACACATTGGTACCTATCTATTTTTTTACTACTCTATCTACATTCTATCGAGAGTTATTGACCAAAAACTTGTTGGTAACCTCAGATGACCTCGGCTGACCCTGTAGTGGTCATTGAACGAAAATTGCACCGGGATCATCAATAATGGCCTATGATAACATTATCCAGAAGAAATTGGACTGATATCATGCGTATCATCGGAATAGAAAGCATTTTAATATGTCCCCATTTACTTATAATGGGGAGGTCACGAAATTGACCCGACCTTAGGTTACCGATATCAGAAATCCGAGATAAAAAATTGTAGGTACCTATGACCTTATGAAATCCTGCAAGTTCGAAACCGATCGGCCCAAAACTGTGACTGTGGTACGACCGCAAACTTTTTGGAGGTGGGGTCACACCTGGTCCTGGTCTGGTGACCTGACCTGAGCTGACCCGATGTCAAGAATTGCACATAATGTGAGTAGTTGCTTTCCAAACAGGTATGAAACCGGAAGATATATTACGGCGGCGCTGCGCGCAGGCGTTTTTTTCGCTATCCTTGAAAAACCTAGGGGTGGGCGGATTTCGCCCCCCCCCCCCCCTCCTCCAGGGCGCGTGTTAAGGTCTTCCATGTTGTTATTCCGACGTATGTTTGCACCTATTCCTTGGACGGTGGCCGGTGGGCCCCCTTGAAACAGGGAGGCCCCTGAGATAGGGAGGCCCCCTGAGTGGCTCCCCCCCCCCACACTTTTTATGACGTTCCTACGCCTATGGTTCGGAGCCAATATCATGAGCAGTTCAGTATTTGATTTGTTTTGCATCCTTTCATTCTTGCTGTTGGTTTGGCAAGCATGTTATCTAGGTCGTTGTATGGGTAATGAACAGCTGCCTCTCTCATGACCTCCAACACATACTCCATCACAAGTCACACTCCTATGTCAACGTATCGAGGGTCACATCAACCAATAATCCCTACATTTATGGGCGAAGGCGTATGATCGGATTGCATCGCTCTATTAAAAGCGTTGGTCAAGGCCTCAGTGCAATAACTTCAACTTAAGCGTTGTGTTACACCCCCTTAAAGTGGATAATCGCTCTCTTTGAAATAAAGCAGATTACGAAGAAACATCGAAGTACATGACAATAATGAAGCAGACGTAACACGCAACAGTATTTACGTGTGAAGACACTTAGGCGAATGGTGGATTACTTGAGGGTTAAAACGTTGTTTTCTCCAAGGTTCATATAGATAAGGTTGCCCATTTAGTCATGCGATCAAAATGGGCACCAAAGTTGGGGATCTAAACCGAAGAAGAACATCTTGAGGCAAGTAGCATACCTATGCATGCACACCAGGGGCGGAGGGAGGGTTTCGCCCAGGGGGGGGGGGCAAACGGAGGCCAAAAGGTTTGTGGGGGGGGGGGGGGGCTCGTAGCCAAGGGGGGACCCACATCATTAAAACAGTACAGTACGTTGTATGTTGTAAAACAATGACAAATAAGTTTTCGACAACGAAAAACAAGTTTTTTTTTGTATTTTGGGAGTGCAAAACACAAAATTTCGAAAATCCGAGATAGTCATTTAATATTTTGTAATTTCTTTTTTCAACATTTTACTTCCAATTTTCGTCAAAACTCGAATTTCTATGATTTGTCAAGCATGTATTGCTTTTCCACCAAAAATTTCATGACATCACTTGATTAAAACGTCATTATCTCCAAAGTAATCCACCATTTTCATTGAAATGTTGTGATAAGACGTAGCATTGATGCAGCATAAGGTACTGAAGGATTGACGTCGATATCTATCATTGTTCTCAAGTTATTGAAAAACTCCGGAAAATCCGGGAGGGGGGGGGGGGGGGCAGATTCTGCCAGCTCCAGCGGGGCGCGGGTTAATGCAAATATTATCCTGAATCTTCTTCAATTCAGATTCAGGAAACAAACACAGTGCGTACATGCCGATTGTTCAAATGTACGATGAAGTTTACAAAATCTCTACAAAATAACGAAATAACATGCTCCACCTTGATTTACAGAAAGCTTTGGATACAGTTTGCTTGACAATTCTCTTGAAAAAATACACCGCATTGTGATACGAGGGGTTTCTACAACACGATAGAGTCATATATTAATAAGAGGCAGAAAATGGCAATAATAGATGAGGTTGCATCTAAGAAACAAATGATGAAAATTGGCGTCCCACAGGGTTCAATTCTAGGTCCTCTTTTATTTATTATCTATATTAATGACATCAGCAATACAAAAGAAATAGGTACTGTTTTATGTATTTGCTGATGATATACGGCAATTTATATTCAAGCTAGAAATGTTGAAGAGCTGCAAATAAAGATGAATTAATTAATTCCAAAAATAACGAGTTGTTCCATGTAAATATATTATCACTAAATGCATCAAAGACAAATTACCAAATCTATTCAAGATCAGTGACGTGACAAGACCTTGATATAGTATTAAATGATACACCAATCACGAGCAACCCATGCATTAAATACTTAGGAGTTCTTGTAGATGAAAATCGTACATGGAATAGTCATATATAATATATATAGTGTAATATGTGTGATAAGCCGTAATATATAGGAGTTATCGGAATATCCAAGCTTTATTTATCCTCACAGCAACTTCTATTGCAGTACAATGCATTAATTCCGCCCCATCTAAATTATTGTGCAGTGATCTTGATTCTGGGGTAGGAATTATGACACTAACATTAAAAAGCCTTCGATAGTGCGGAAACAAGCGATTTGTCCGCCCCCTATAGCTCAGTGGGAGAGCGCTGGGCTTCTGATCTGTCCTGATAGTGGCAGCGCGAGTTCGAGTCAAAGTTAAAGCCTACATTACCAAAGCCTTGCATTCTTCTCAGACGTTACTAGCATACCCTGAAAAACAATGAGAACTTTCACTGGTCTTCCTTCGAGAGCATCACCGGCGCTCGACCGGCAGACCTCCTCTACCACCACAGGACCCTCTAAAGGACATCAGAGGCCCTCTACAGATCGGCAGGGGCCTCTAAAGGCCGGCAGGGCCCTCTAAAGGCCGACATAGGGCCCTCTATAGATTGGCTGGGGCTCTCTGCAGAACGACAGGGCCCCTAAAGGCTGGAAGAGGGCCCTCTACAGGTCGGCAGGGCCTCTAAATGCCGGTAGAGGCCCTCTGCAGATTAGCAAGGCGATCTACAGATCGGCAGGGCCCTCTAAAGGCCGACAGGGCCCTCTAAAGGCCGGTAGAGGGCCCTCTAAAGGCCGTAGAGAGCCTCTAAAGGCCGGTAGAGGGCCCTCTATAGATTGGTTGGGGCACTCTGCAGAACGACAGGGCCCCTCTACAGATTGGCAGGGCCCTATAAAGGCCGGCAGAGGGCCCTCTACAACCGGAAGAGGACATCTAAATGCCGACAGGGGGCCCTCTGCAGATCGGCAGGCCCTCTACATGCTAGAAGGGCCCTCTAAAGGCGGGCAGAGGGCCCTCTACAGATCGGCAGGACCCTCTAAAGGCCAGCAGAGGGCCCTCTACAGATTGGCTGGGAACTCTGCAGATCGACAGGGCCTCTAAAGCCTGGAAGAGGACCCTCTACAGGTCGACAGAGTCCTCTAAATGCCGACAGAGGCACTCTGCAGATTGACAGGGCGATTTACGATCGGCAGGGCCCTCTAAAGACTGGCAGAGGGCCCTCTCCAGATCGGCGGAGACCCTCTCCAGATCGGCAGGACCCTATAAAGGCCGGCAGAGGGCCCTCTACAACCGGAAGGGGCCTCTAAATGCTGACAGGGGCCCTCTGCAGATCGGTAGGGCCCTTTAAAAGCTGGCAGACGGCCCTATACACACTGGCTGGGGCTCCTTTCTACGTATTTACATATACATGCCTTTAACAGACAAGGCAAGTGCTGTTATTTATTCGTGTCACGATTTTTGTTTCGGTTCATGGGCGTTCTTTTATTCGACGTAAGGCGCCTTTGCGAGGGCCCTGCCACCATCAAAAACACTGG
>JAXIVJ010007523.1:0-60413 GCA_036785665.1 Chirona hameri | reverse complement strand
GGTGCCATGTGGGACTGCAGGTTTGGAGCCCATCCCGGGCGAAGTTAAAGTGGGTCTACTGACATTGCATATTTGGGGGTTTTGACACTGGTTTATGGAACATAATTTTCTGAATCGAATCATGCCTTTCATTTCTCCAGATTCACAATAGTTACTGAGATATTCCAAAGACCCAGGAACTGGCTGGGAGCAAAAAGTTATCGGGTAGACCCCAGAGGGCTTATCACTACTAGAAGCATTGATGATATATAAATATCGATACAAATTTGCTAGCATATCGTTAGCACCGGCCAATCGCATTTCGACAAAACAGCTCGTGAGCGCTGATAGCAGCAGCCGAACAGAACCTCGACTGCCATTTTGCTTTTCGACGGTTTGTTTACATTGTTCGTATCGATTGTTTATTGTCTTGGGTGCGCCGTTTTACATAACACCTTCTTCCCTCTGATTACCTTCACTGTAGTGAAGATCGTTTGGTCGATATCGAACAAAAAATAAGCAAAACAATATAAGTGAAAATTCATATAAGGGGCTTCAGATGTGAATTTAATCGTATCCAACAATCAAACTAATAGCTACTTACCGTAATACAATATTTTTGACATTCCAAAACAGTAGACACACAGTAAATGACATATCCTACATGCGCTTCTGATATGTTTATCTTCTTTGCATATGTTATATTTTATATTCATTCTTTGCATATTTTAGCAGGGATAAGTCGCAGGGATTTTAGCAGGGATGAGTCGAAGTGAGTCGGATCTTCTCGAAAAGTTACACCTGTAGTGCATCTCACAACACAGCCCTGGAATCACAACAGCACTTCACCGGCAATAGCAGAACTTATGCCGACTCAGAAACACTTTTCCACAGTACCGACACCCAATACCCGTGTTCGGTGAGCGAGCGGGAGGTGGGTCACAGTTAGCTTGTGAGTCATGACCTTTGTGAGCTTTGGCTGTGTGGTCGGTGCCGCCCCACTCGCACCTCGGTTGACCGTGACTGCGTGAGAGACTGCCCCAGTTCACGTGCAACTCTGCACCTCTGCACCGCCGTCGACACTAGCACGAGGTCGTGCCGGCCTGGTCGGTCGGTCGGTCGGTCGGTCGGTCGGTCGGTCGGTAGGTCGATCAGCCGGACTAACCGCACTGGATGGGCAGCGCAGACCGGACCCCTCCTGTCCCCTCCCCCACCGCCGGTCGTTTCGTCATGAGTCAGCTGACCACTTCCACACCGCGATGAGCCGGCGGCAGCACAACACTGGAGACAATTTGTTTTGATAGTCTGCCACGTCTCGTTCCCAGAAGCGCCGCCGCCTCACCGGCTAACGCAATCTCGCTCTCGGTACGTGAGAGATCAGTTCCCGGACAGCTTCCTCGTCTTCCCGCTCGTCGGAAATACGACGAGCGGTCGGCGGCGGTCCGAGGCGGTCTCGTGCTTCTGTCTGGCGTCTAGGGAGCCTCGGGAGTTCAGGCGCCCGATTTTCTCTCGACGAGATACGAGAGGCACTTGAGAACGGCTGACGTGCCGCGCGGCGGTGGGGCGGCAGCGGCCACGCCGCGCCGCCACCGCGCTGTGGGCTTGTGCCGGGGCTGCTGGTGAATCAGTGACGTGAAGGGCGATAGCCGACACAGTTCCCCGCTGCCGCTATCTGGCCTCAACAGACGCGTCACGGTGCCGAGTGCAGACGATGCAGTCGATCCGACTGCGACGCGCCGGACTTCTGTCAATGCGCGGCGGGGCGGCACCACTCGCCTTCACCGTGTTGACTTTCCGGTGCAATTGGCTCCACGGCCGGGGAAAGAACAGGAAAAATGGAAAGGACTACAGCGATAAGCAGGAAATGTTCGCAGGTCGCAGACGCTAAATGAACAGGAACAGGTGCGACACGTCGTTTGTAAAATAGGTTACGGGGATATTTTAGGAACAGATAAGGGTTAACGGAACTTTTGAATGAAGAGCGATTACCTCTCCTGATTTAGAGACATTCCAAAGGTTTCATATCCATTAATGATGAAACACAGCATCAAGCGTCCTAAATTCAAGCGTCAAATGGTTTATCAATATGTGACCAAGTGGTTCGAACACCGATCAATTGATACCGCTGACGGTAGCTATCTCGGCGAGTGTACGATATTACGCTCCACTGCGTATGCAGTAGTCGATGTCATATACAAAAAATCCCAGTTTCTTTGTCTCGCCGTGCACGTCCGTAAATTATGCACGCATATTGCCCGGCCATGCTGACATATTGGATTTATTTATGTGGTGTTAATATTGTCGGTGTCTGTTATCGAGCTCCTGCCATTTACCCTCCGTGAGTGCCGTAGGTTGTGGCTGCGGAAACGATCACATCTAAACACAGAACAGCATGTCTCCGTCATGGGGGACACCCCCCGCCAGTTATGTTACCGACAGCTTACCCGGTCCGATCGATAATTCATAAGCAGCGCCGCCCACGTCTGTGTTGATGTGCCGCCCCGTATCTTTTCAAGGGCATTACGGGTTAGCAGAGAGAAAAGTAATGCCGACTGCTGAGTATCGCAAGATGAAGAGTAATTTGGACCCAGGGTGGTCGCCATAGGTCTGCGCGCATCTATCCACATATCATCGGCAGCAGAAGGCCCTATCAAGCTCTGGTGACGTATCACCGTTAAACATGCAGATCGCTCATCATAATGACACGAAAGCTCAAGGCTGCTTGCACAGTGCACGTCAGACTGCATAGATCGACTACAGTGCTGACATACGATTACCAAATTGGAGCTGGCTTCATCAGTTTAGTATGATAAACGCCTGCTATAAATAGGGAAGATATGGACTCGGGCATGACGAGCGGTAAGCTCCGAATGGTTCGAAGCTTCACCAGCTCCGGTGTCGTTCCGGTCAGCGTCGTGTGTGTTTGGTTCCAGTCAGACAGTCAGACGGTCAACATCGCCGGTCAGATGGCCGGTCAGCGTCGTGTGTGTTCGGTTCCAGTCAGACAGTCAGACGGTCAGACGGCCGGTCAGACGGCCAGTCAGCGTCGTGTGTGTTCGGGTCCCAGTCAGACAGTCAGACGGTCAGACATACGACGGTCAGACGGCCAGTCAGCGTCGTGTGTGTTCGGTCCCAGTCAGACAGTCAGCCCGTCAGCAGCGCCGGTCAGACGGCCGGTCAGCGTCGTGTGTGTTCGGTTCCAGTCAGACAGTCAGCCAGTCAGCAGCGCCCGTCAGACGGCCGGTCAGACGGCCGGTCAGCGTCGTGTGTGTTCGGTTCCAGTCAGACAGTCAGCCAGTCAGCAGCGCCCGTCAGACGGCCGGTCAGACGGCCGGTCAGCGTCGTGTGTGTTCGGTTCCAGTCAGACAGTCAGCCAGTCAGCAGCGCCCGTCAGACGGCCGGTCAGACGGCCGGTCAGCGTCGTGTGTGTTCGGTTCCAGTCAGACAGTCAGCCAGTCAGCAGCGCCCGTCAGACGGCCGGTCAGACGGCCGGTCAGCGTCGTGTGTGTTCGGTTCCAGTCAGACAGTCAGCCAGTCAGCAGCGCCCGTCAGAAGGCCGGTCAGATGACTGACATGGGAAAACAAACGGAGCGGCCGCGCAGTGTGCGCGGTCAAAGCGGGATGGTGCGTCGTTCCAACCACACGACCTTGGTCGATGTGAAGGGGTGGCGGGTCACCCTCCGGGACACGGGTCACCCTCAGCGGGGGTGGGGGGCATACGATCACAGCCGGTATGGATCAATAGATAAGTGCCACTCGTAAGATTTTGATAATTAACAGTCCACACATACCTTTGTTGGAAAGTCCACAACTAAGAATGAAAACCAAACAGAAAACCACGGGCAAAGCATGCAAATAAACCGAACTTGTATCCGTTCTGGAAAGCTTCTTTGAAAAGGCTAAGTTACGTGGTTATGCTGATTAGATTCACAATCCACAAACTGCCAACTTAAATATGTTATTCTTCATTTTCCGTCTTGCGTGATTGTCGAAAGACTCATAAAAGTTCGCAGTGGTCTTCAAGCCTGGAGAACACTAGAGATGTCATAGGCCCACATCATGGCGTATGTGGGCATTGCAAGTTGCATCTCCACCCGGGAGTGACGTCGAAGGATCGGCAGCTGTCACCTCACAGGTGGTGACCACCTATCCATTCACTACGCCGACCAGGCACAATGTCGCCTCACACTTGTGCGACTGATGCAAGGCGTAGTTCCAACAGTCCGCGGGTTCAGGCACCCGCCGCGCGGCAGCCGGGGCGCATCCCGACCCCGGCCGCTGCGTGTTTCGTCAGCGAGCTGCATATCGCCATTGGAGCGACATATACATGTTTATCAACCAGCCTATGGGGATGTCGGGTACAGCATAGCTGGTTCGAGCCTGTCACTTGACCACGTTTGGGACAAGCTCAGACAATGTGAGTCTCCGACTGGACAGACAAAAGCAGCAGTTGGCAGTCAGTGGAACTTCCATGCTGTCACAGTGTCACAGCTGTGCCATGTATCGTACGGCGGCGGCGGCGGCGGCGGCGGCGGCAGCGGCAGCCCCCCCCCCTCCATCTCCCCTGCTGCGTCCGACACGTCATCGCAACAGACCCCCTCAGAGGGCAGCGGCCACCTCCGGCCCCCGCCAGCCGCCGCCGCCGCCGCTGACTGGTACATCTCCCTGCCGACGTCTTTACACCAGTCACTCATCACTGGTGCAGCGATGGAGATCATTGACGACCATATACCCGGTGACGGCGCCTGTCATCTCAGCCGTCATCCATCCGTCCTCCGTCCGTCACACACCCCTCAAACCCTCGTCATCACGCCTGATGACGTGCGTCATCAGCCGTGACGTCACGTGCCTCCCTTGCGCTGTGGAAGCCCTCGCCGCCGCGGCCGCCGTAGCCGCAGCGACCGGAGAGCTGCCGTAGCTGCCGGGAGCTGCGGCAGCCGCACGTCGATCTCTGCTGTTTACTCTGGCGTACCCACCCAGCTGAAGATCACCTGTCGTCATAAACGTGGCGAACTGCCGCCGTACTCAGCGGTTACGACCTTGTGTTTCGCCCGCCGGGGGTGGGGGTGGGTGGGTGGGGTGGGGTGGGGGGGGGGGGGGGTCGAAGGGGGGGGGGGGAGGAAGCTACGGAGTCGCAACAGCGCACCACCGCGACCGCGCGGCCGCGCCCGCCAGTGGAAACGGGACGGAACCACATCGGATCGAGGCACGCCGAGGAGCCTGTTTTGACGAAACACGATGAATGATCGACACACGGGGGCAGCCGCAGTGTAAACAGAGACGATGCGTGCTGCGCGCCGCTCAACTATGACGTGTCGAGCGCGGTATGGTATTGTTTTCCGGATAATCCGAGTGGTTGCACGTGCTGGTAATTACCGGTGGGGTAATAAAATTACCATTAGCCGTGCCGACAGGTCCATCGTTGATAGCTGCAAGGCCGGGAGTCTCATGAACATTTGTTGGCAGAGGCCGACATGCGCATCGGGGGACTCGCGAGGACAGATGGCGCTGCTGGTGAGCCACGGGCCCGTGCCGTATGAGGAGGTGGCGGGACCAACAACGGTTCAACCTGGTTCAAGTTAAGTGTGGAATGAGGAGTGAAGTGGAAACTGAAGTGAATACATGACATGCCAGGGAAACCAGGTTGCCACGCAGCCGTAGTGCAGCCGAGAGGATGTCGACTTAGAGACGTAACGCGCGTGCTTAGCACCGCTTTGTACCATGGTCATGGTTCATGGTGATTCATGGTTCACTTGACTCTGACTATTCGATCCACCGCGTAAACCTTGCCGCCACCCATAGTAGAGGCGTCCTGTGCGCCTCGCACGCCATACCGCAGCAGCACTTCATCCCGTGACGGAACGGGCAGCAATGCATCCCGTGACCGAATGGGCAGCACTATGACCCGTGCAGTGTCAGAAAAGTGGCCCGTTTCTCCATTTTTTTAACTCGGAAGTTTCGTTCCGTGACAACTTTGACTAAATAATTATTTTGTTTAGTCTGCGGATGCAAATGGCTGACGAGCATGCACAATAGACTGAGACTTGACTTTCCGAATAATGGCCGGAACGTGAGTGATGCGACACAAATGAAAGAAAGAAATATCGTAAGGCGGAACCTCTAAATTCCCAACATCGAAATTTCTGCAGTGATTTAGGGAAGGAAAACTGATACTTTTCAAAAAATTAAACCAAAAACTTTAAAACCTCTCAAAAAAGTGTTTGCGTATTCAGGTTACAATCCCGACACCGATACCATCGTCATCGGGGCCATGGATAACCCTGGGACACTAAAAACACGTTATGCAAAAGACGGCAGTAGACTGAGACTTGAGCCCAGTTTCCGATATACGCATACGCAACGATACAAGGTACCTTTTTAACATACGACCCGGGAGTCTCGGTCCCCGACTGACGCCACGACTATAAATGTACAGGAAATACAACTGACGATTCATCAACTTCCACATTATAATATATGCACATATTGGCATATATGCAAATAGGTTGTGTAAAAACGCGTATAAATAATTACGTAAAAAAATACTGGTATACGCATTCAAAATGTGTTCCGCTGCTGGCGAAAAATTTGTTCCGCGAACTTAGATCGTGGAACCACTTTTCTGACACTGATCCCGTGACGTAACGGGAAGCACTACATCCCGTGACGGAATGGGCAGCACTACATCCCGTGACGGAAGGCAGCACTACACCCCGTGACGGAAGGCAGCACTGCATTCCGTCACCCGTGACGGAACGGGCAGCACTACATCCCGTGGCGGAACGGGCAGCACTACATCCCGTGACGGAATGGGCAGCACTTCATCCCGTGACGGAATGGGCAGCACTACATCCCGTGACGGAACGGGCAGCACTACATCCCGTGACGGAATGGGCAGCACTACATCCCGTGACGTGACGGAATGGACAGCACTACATCCCGTGACGGAACGGGCAGTACTACATCCCGTGACGGAATGGGCAGCACTTCATCCCGTGACGGAACGGGCAGCACTTTATCCCGTGACGGAACGGGCAGCACTTCATCCCGTGACGGAACGGGCAGCACTACATCCCGTGACGGAACGGGCAGCACTTCATCCCGTGACGGAACGGGCAGCACCTCATCCCGTGACGTGACATGCCATGAGCCAGAGCGGCCGGCCTGGCGCGGCACGGACGTGCGGTCTGGGCAGCCGTGAATACACAGACAGACGCCGCTACATACACAGACAGACGCCGCTACAGACACAGACAGACGCCGCTACAGACACAGACAGACGCCGCTACAGACACAGACAGACGCCGCTACAGACACAGACAGACGCCGCTACAGACACAGACAGACGCCGCTACAGACACAGACAGACGCCGCTACAGACACAGACAGACGCCGCTACAGACACAGACAGACGCTGTTACAGACACAGACAGACGCCGTTAAAACACAGACAGACGCCGCTGCAGACACAGACAGACGCCGCTACAGACACATACAGACGCCGCTACAGACACAGACAGACGCCGCTACAGACACAGACAGACGCCGCTACAGACACAGACAGACGCCGCTACCGACACAGACAGACGCCGCTACAGACACAGACAGACGGCCGCTACGGACAAAGACAGACGGCCGCTACAGGCACAGACAGACGCCGCTACAGACACAGACAGACGCCGTTAGACACAGACAGACGCCGATACAGACACAAACAGACGGCCGGTCATCTATGACAGTACGGAGACCACACGGGACCAGACGGGACCAGACGGAACCACACGGGACCAACGAGACCAGACGGAACCAGACGGGACCACACGGGACCACACGGGACCACACGGGACCACACGGGACAACATGAGACCACACGGGACCACACGGGACCACACGGTACCACATGGGACCACACGGGACCACACGGGACCACACGGGACCACATGGGACCACACGGGACCACACGGGACCACATGGGACCGCACGGGACCACACGGGACCACATGGGACCAGACGGGACCAGATGGGACCACACGGGACCACACGGGACCAGAAGGGACCAGACGGGACCAGATGGGACCAGACGGGACCAGACGGGACCACACGGGACCACACGGGACCACACGGGACCACACGGGACCAACGTTTCGCCGTGTCGGCGCGCTGCTGACGCCTGAGGTGGCACACGGCCGATACACGGCGGTCAGACTGCCCGGCCGGGCAAGTCGTGTGCTCTAGCGATCTGACTGACTGACAGATTGAAGGATGCTCTGGACCGCAGAAGCTGGTCTCTAAGAGCCTCATTTTAGCAGAGACGAGAGCAGGATGCCACTCAATGATTTGACAAACAACTACGCACTTTTACTCGGGAATATCTCCCAAACATGATGTGCGTAGTCACGGTATCACATTGTTTGGATTTCATTCATGCAGATGGCGGGTGCACACATTTGGTGCTACTGATACGCTCAAGGTTTTCTTACACGAATACTGTAGGTGTGCTGAAGGTAAAAGGTGGTTGTTGTCATTGTTTACCGCTGCAATATGGATGACCAATGCGATTAATGTGGCTTTTAAAGGGCAACGATATCAGAGCACGTTAGAACGTTAGCTCAATATATTGGTTTGGGAGAATTAAAGCATGATGTTTGGCCACATAAATAGTGACATAGCACGTTGCAATGGTTATTTGTAGCACAGGGTAGCTTATCACTCCTCCATTGTAGACTGCAGCCGCACTGATAATAAAGGCCATAAAATACCGCTGCGATTATAGCGATTATAGGGCTGCATCGCAAACACAAGATACAAATACAAATTGAGTTGTGTTCAGGCTAGTGTCATTCTTTCCATTCATTAGCGTTTTGTCTCCACCTGAACACAACCTGAATAGGTAACATCGCATAATTCCAGCCGTGTAAATTTCATTAAAACAACTTTCTTGGGTTGCTGTGCTCACCAGGGAATATTTTAAACACGATTTAATTCATGAAGGGATGCAAATAACATTGAACATCCCAACAGGGACCGTTTCTTAGGCCATCATAGAGAATAAGTGGCCCCCTGGGTACCATCCACTGGCCATCAGCCGAAATAAAGATAATCTTCACCAGAAAACAAATCCTACTGCAATTCTGAACATGAAGTTTACTTTTCATATAATTCACAGTCATGCTATACCACTTTTATCGGAAAACCATCACCAAGTCATGAACAAGCCGTGATAAATGAGTCGAATTCCAATTGCCTTACAAAGTCACACATGCATCGTTTAGACGCTGATATGCAAAGTTCAACCCACTTGGTGTGCACGATGCAGAACATAACCAACTCTATCTCCTATCTTTCTTGAACAATCGGCGAGGACACGCCGGCACAGCTCAGATCAGTATGATCCTTCGTCAGTCGTTTTTGCCGACGTTTTTTCTTTAGTATATAACGAGACATCAGCAACATTTCGTGACTATCGATATAATTATGTGTGACGGCTCCGCCTACGCATAGAAAACAGACTTTCATTTTACAACTAAATGTTCCGTAAATGCAACAGAAACATAGTTATTAAGCGTTGTTAAAAGGGAATAAGAAACATATTCAAGCACAGCCAGATATAATGATAATGATGATTTCATCTTTTTCGCATCCTAAAAAACGTGAATATTATTCAGACCCTAAAGTTAATGCGATGCTTTTAAAGTTATTTGATAAAATACAGAGCGAAACAATAGTGATGATAGGTCTTTCGGAATATTTAACCTTTCATGCATTGTTGAGTTTCTGTAGTTAGGTTTCGCCATTCAGTTGTCACGAGTGATATTGTTTTGATAGAACATCATGTCCTATAGTGGTATCTTGAATCCTGAAGGTGTTACTTAGTAAATGATTGTGTGGGTCATGATCAAATGGTAGTTTTTCAAACACTAGACAATAGCGTCGCTTAAAGTACCGTAACATCCGGCGTGATAACATCAGGATAGTTAGGTAAACCTATTGTTATATAACTAATTGTAGTCATTTTTGTCATTGTAGTCATTAGTCGTTTTTATTGCAATGCAGCATTTCGCTGGAGCTGGTGTTTTGTGTTATTGTTTGTTGCAAGTATGCCGTTGGCGCGAAAATTGTACCGATCAGGTACTGGCGGACTTGTGACAAAATACGGTGAGCGTCGGGTCAAATGATTGCTAGGATATAAGGCATACAACAACACGAAAAGCCGATCTATCGGTTTGGAAGCTCTTGGACGTTCGGTTTTACAATTTTATGAAAATGAATGGAATCGCACGTCAAGGGAAATGGTTCGGCCCAGATTCCGATTCGCTGAGCTTTGCTTTATCACCAGGATACGAGGACCCGTTTACTCTGTGACAACTGGACATCGCTGCGTTTACTCTGTGACAACTGGACATCGCTGCGTTTACTCTGTGACAACTGGACATCGCTGCGTTTACTCTGTGACAACTGGACATCGCTGCGTTTACTCTGTGACAACTGGACATCGCTGCCTTCTGTACCACTGGAGAGGCAGGCAGATGTGCCTGCGTTCATCGCCATTACCACCAACTCAGTTCTTCGCCAGTTCACCGGAAACGAATCACGCAGCAGCTCTCAGCCCATCGGACAGCCTCTCTCGCATAATGGCCTTCTAGGATATGGCACTACACAAACAAGGAAAGTGATTTACGAAAGTGAAAAGATGCGCTTATAGTTTTTGCGATACTATCCCGAGAACTGCTGATGATCCTCCATCAGCAATTATTAGTAGGAAGAGGTATGACCCTATGCTCATGTTATGCGACAATATCGAAAGAGAATCCAAAACATATTTTCACATTACATGAGCATAAGGTTATACTCCTTCCTACTAGTAATTATAATAATGCTCATATTAACGTTCGATAAAATTAATCCCTCATCGATCATTAAGCACCATTAACCTGTCTATTCCACGTTCATTATACTTCTTGGGGACACTCACCCATCTTATCTAAAATCCTACTTCCATGCTTCAGCCAGAGCTCTACCCCTCACACACACGCTATCGCATGCACCTCCCACCAAACACGCACCAAACTCCCACCAAACACGCACGCAGACACACGCTCGAGGCCGCACGACCAACCTTGCCTAACTACCTAATGTCCCAGATCCATCCCACCCACACACTTCCCTTCCATCCTGCCTGAACAGCCACCCCTCCCTCATCTCCTCACCTCCGTCGGCTCCTCCGTTCTGAGTGACGAGCATCTGCGCCTTGCCTCGCGCCTTGTGCAGCATCTGCTCCTGCCGGTCCGCCTCTCTGAACACGCGCAGGTACAGGCAGACCATGATCACGCCCGGAATCCAGAAAGAGATGGACGACGACACGGCGGCGAACCACTTGTTGGCCTTCCAGTTGCAGACGTCCGGCGAGCGCGTCCGCAGGTTCTCCTCGGTGGTGTACCATCCGAGGAAGATGGGGATGAAGGAGATGAGGATCGGCGCCAGCCACGCCGCCAGGATCATGAGTAGCACCTTGGTGCGCGTCATCTTCATCGGGTACTCGAGCGGTAGCACGATGGCCACGTAGCGGTCCACACTGATGCAGCATAGGTGCAGGATCGAGATGGTGCTGAAGTACACGTCCAGCGAGTTCCAGAGGTCACACACGACTAGCCCGAACATCCAGCGCTCCGACACCTGCACGCTGGCGTTGAACGTCATCGCACCGAGCGCCACGAGCATGTCGGCAAACGCCAGCGACACGATGAAGTAGTTGGTGATGACGCGCAGTCGGCGGTACCGTATGACGCTGCAGATCACGAGCAGGTTGCCCAACACTGACGAGATGATGATGAGGCCCATCGCGAGCGACTTGAGCACAGTGACGAGCACTTCGTGCCACGGCACGTCCGCGTCCGCGTCGCGCATGACCACGTCCTGGAAGGCGGACACGTCCTCGTTGTACGCCGTCGGCGGCACCGTCAGAGTCACAAACTCGCCCATCGAGGAGGCGCTACTGGGCCCGAGGGGCGCCCACTGGGACATCGCGCGCGCGACGGCGGGGCACGGCGGGCGCCGGACGCGTCCGCATTGTACTCTCAGTTATGGAGGCTGGGCGGGGGCGGCGGCGGCGGCGCGGGCGGCTCGGCGCCGCGGCGGCTGCGGCCTGACGTGTTGCTCGGCCGGACTCCGGCGCTGCACTGGCGGGCGGCGGAGCGCGCGCCGGCACTAGTCGTACTGCAGCCGCCCGGGCGCCGCCGCCGCCCCCGTCCGGGGCCCGCCCCGCCCAGATCAATGGGTCACCCCTCCGAAAATTCGAGAGAACGTCGCCGGGGTTGGCTGGTGGCCCCGAGGCGCCCAGCGGCGGACTCGCGGCGGCCTGCGGGTTTCGGACCGGCGGTCGCAGCGGTGGTGGTGACGGAATCGTTCGTTATCGTACATGAGATAACCGAGTTTCTGGCCAGCACCAGACGCAGCGCGGCCAGGGCAGCATCCCCGGCGCGGATGGCGCGGCGGGATTGGAGGGGGAGGGGTGGCGGGGGATCATAGCCGCACTAACCGCGGTCAGCCGCACGCACTGCCCGGAAGAGCGCCCTTATCGCTGGCAAACAAATAGGGGACGCCGCGTCTCAGTTGACACAAGGGGGGGGGGGGGCGGCAGTGACACAGACCAGCGCCGTCACCAAGGAGTCCGCCGCTCCAGACTCCACCACTACCACCCGCCCCATCCAACCACCTTCCATACGGCAATGACAGACCAGCGCCGTCACCGAGCAGTGCGCCGCTCCAGACTCCACCACCACCACCCGCCCCATCCAACCATCTTCCATACGGCAGTGACAGACCAGCGCCGTCACCAAGGAGTCCGCCGCTCCAGACTCCACCACCACCACCCGCCCCATCCAACCACCTTCCATACGGCAGTGACAGACCAGCGCCGTCACCGAGCAGTCCGCCGCTCCAGACCCCACCACCCGCCCCATCCAACCACCTTCCATACGGCAATGACAGACCAGCGCCGTCACCGAGCAGTCCGCCGCTCCAGACTCCACCACCCGCCCCATCCAACCACCTTCCATACGGCAATGACAGACCAGCGCCGTCACTGAGCAGTGCGCCGCTCCAGACTCCACCACCACCACCCGCCCCATCCAACCATCTTCCATACGGCAGTGACAGACCAGCGCCGTCACCGAACAGTCCGCCGCTCCAGACTCCACCACCACCACCCGCCCCATCCAACCACCTTCCATACGGCAATGACAGACCAGCGCCGTCACCGAGCAGTCCGCCGCTCCAGACTCCACCACCACCACCCGCCCCATCCAACCATCTTCCATACGGCAGTGACAGACCAGCGCCGTCACCGAGCAGTCCGCCGCTCCAGACTCCACCACCACCACCCGCCCCATCCAACCACCTTCCATACGGCAATGACAGACCAGCGCCGTCACCGAGCAGTGCGCCGCTTCAGACTCCACCACCACCACCACCCGCCCCAGCCAACCACCTTCCATACGTCTCCCTCTCCCATCCTTTCCTACCGTCTGCCCTGGAGACTCGTTCCGGAGGCGGTGTGCGTAGGATACAACAGGAGGTACACACTGCCCAGACCGCCTGCCGGGATCGGGCCGAGGGACAGGCCATAGTTCAGCCAAACACGTCATCGCTGAGGGGTAAGCACGTAAGACTGGTGCAAGAGCCCCGGAATGGCCGATTTTCCGGCCGCGCGGAGGGGGTCGTGTGACGCCGTATCACGCCGTGTGATTCTCCCCAGGTGTCAGCGGTGCGCTCCCACCTGTTGCGACGCTGTTGTCGTCACCTACAGACCAGCCGGAAACCGCATCACGATCGTGTCGCTGGTCGCATGTGCAAATGCGTTCCTGAGTAGGTTCTCTATGGGGTTGTCAGCATCTCATAATGCCAGTGATCATAGACAGCTCTGAAGACAGATCAGAGACAGAGACAGCTCTGCCCGCGAATGGACCCAATGCTTGATGAACTGTAAACTTGATTTTCTGACAAAATAAACTAAGGCAACATAATGGAACTTGTGATTCTTCGAGAAGGCGTCACTCTCATGATACATATGCACTGTTATCCGTGTTCTGCAAGCTCGGACGCAAATGTGAGAAAATAATCAAACAAAACCTCTGTGCAGGATATCCGCTGCAGATACAACCTAATCTTCTTTACCTGGCGTAGCTTAAAGGAAATAGTTCACCTTCGGAAAATTTCTCCGAACACGATTTTATTATATTTTTGAATACAGTTTCTTTTTTTATTTTCAAAAATGTCCTACATCGCGCCAATTCAGGACAGAAGTTCGTAAATCATTAATGTTATGGTGTGCGTTATTGGTCTGCGCATGCTCCATGGCAGTGCTGGCACTTTCAGACGGTACGGTATATCATATATGCGCCGAATTCCTTCGCTAAAAAGTCAAATATCTTCGGCTGGAGAGTCTTTTCAGTCAAGAAAACTTGCAGATAGGGGTTTCCAAACATGGGCTACAAAACAGCTATCTCAGTTTAAAACTAATGTTGAAGGTGAACTATTTCCTTTAAAGGGAATGTTTCACCTTTCTGAAAGTTGTCAAATATACGCTGGTTGTAGTCGAAAATATGAAGTAAGTGCTGCTGAAAACGATGGTGATATTTTTCTCTCTCGAAAAGTCACTTAACTTTATACAAATTAAGGTTTTAAATTTGGGATGATGACGTCATTATTGAGCTATAGACCGCCGCTGATTGGCTGACAAAGTGGGATTGGCTGACAAAGTGGCTGTCAGCCAATCAGCGGCGGCAGCCGGCACTAGCCTAGACCCCATTTTGCAAATGAGAAATTCAATTGCTTAAAAACGGCTAAGTTTTGGGGAAAATGACCTTAGTATTTTCGACATTTCAATAACGGCCAAATATAATGGCTATCTCAGTTCAAAACCAATACAGAGGTGAAACATTCCCTTTAAGCTATACCCTTTACCGCACTGCATGGCCGGGATCAGCATCCCTGCAGGCAGCGGCCGCGAAACATTGCCAGTCCCGTCGCGTGGACTGTTCCATCCTCAGATCCCGCCGTGTGGACTGTTCCACCCTCAGATCCCGCCGTGTGGACTGTTCCATCCTCAGATCCCGCCGTGTGGACTGTTCCACCCTCAGATCCCGCCGTGTGGACTGTTCCACCCTCAGATCCCGCCGTGTGGACTGTTCCACCCTCAGATCCCGCCGTGTGGACTGTTCCACCCTCAGATCCCGCCGTGTGGACTGTTCCACCCTCAGATCCCGTCGTGTGGACTGTTCCACCCTCAGATGCCGTGTGGACTGTTCCGCCCTCTCAGATCCCACCGCCCCCTCAGATTCTGTTCCACCTCCTCAGATCCCGCCGTGTGGACTGTTCCACCCTCCTCAGATCCCGCCGTGTGGACTGTTCCGCCCTCTCAGATCCCACCGCCCCCTCAGATTCTGTTCCACTTCCTCAGATCCCGCCGTGTGGACTGTTCCACCCCCCCCCCCCCCCTCAGATCCCGCCGTGTGGACTGTTCCACCCTCCTC
Source organism: Chirona hameri (assembly GCA_036785665.1). Taxonomy (NCBI): domain Eukaryota; kingdom Metazoa; phylum Arthropoda; class Thecostraca; order Balanomorpha; family Balanidae; genus Chirona; species Chirona hameri. The sequence continues at coordinate 44,904 of JAXIVJ010007523.1, read as the reverse complement.
ATATCCCGCCCGGAGTGTGATGGTGCGTTGGCCGAGCAGCTGTCCATGATCACCGCACACCGGTCATGACTCGCCTGATGGAGGAGAAACAGCCGTCATGCAGCATGGCAAGTCCTCCAGACTGCCGCAGTCACTACGCAGCATGACGCTGCACGCTGCAGCAGCGAGGCTGCAGCTCTGTCATTGCTGAATCAACATCGGCTTTAAAAGGAAATATTCACCTTTTCCCACATAAAATGAAGCTATTGCTTGAAATCGATAGACGATACCAAAATATATTGTAAATTTATCACATTTTGCATATAACAATTCCTACCGAGAGATATTTCAAGTCAAAGTTGATAAGCGATCCACGCTTATAACGACCAGTACTTGCAAGAACTTGGTAACGAATTTTGAATTCCGGGCTTGTCTCGTATTGTTTTTTGACAAAATTGTATGGAAAATATGTCTTTCACTCTGTCTATTGTGATTTTGCGCCCTAATATCCGTAACGATTAACAAACATTGGATAACAAGGTAACCAAATTAGCAGTTAACTTGGGCACGCTACGACGGCCTATTTACTGGTTGCGACCCTCAATTTTTGAAAATTAGGTCATTTGTTTCGTTTTGTATAGTTTTGTCTCTGGCTGTATACAACACTATGCTTTAGCTTATTATGAACAATAATCATTTAGAAGAGAAAAAAATCAACGAACAATGAAAAAACTGGCAATGAAATCGGAAGTTCACTTGGCCACGCAACGGCGACCTGTTTAGTGTCGGCGATTTGTTTCAGGGACCAATCAGAGACGTTATCAAAAGAAAGAAAAGCGCCAGATATGTCGCGCTTCCAAATAGTGAAAGGAAAACACCGATCATGAACTCCCAAAAAAGTATAGGTACTAGTTTGTTAAATTTTCCAAAACATAATTTTCGAAATATAAAAAAGTTGTGATTTCATTTTTAAATTGAGACTCGATCAATTTGATACCATACTCGATGCATAAGATAATGCAGACAAGTAGATCAAAAGGTGAATGTTTCCCATTTACCCTATTCCAGCACGACCTCGACGAAATATACAAGTACGGTAGAGAATGGGCTATTAAATTTAACACCGAAAAAACAATTCAGCAGACATTCTCATACAAACAAGATAATTAATCACCGACACTGACATTCGGAGGTGATCGATCGATGGTGGCCAATTCATGACGATCACACGCACCTTGGCATGACTTTCTCTAAAGACCTCCGCTTTCACCAACACATAGCACAATATTCCGCAAAATAAACAAAACGCTCAGTCCTCTGTATAGCATTGCAAAACACATACCGTTGTGTATGTGTATGTGTGTATGTGTTGTGTAAACACATACCGTACACATACGTGTTCCCAGACTGGAGAGTTACGGAGTTACAGCATCGACGGAGTTACAGCTCGTGTTCCCAGACTGGAGAGTTACGGAGTTACGGCTCGTGTTCCCAGACTGGAGAGTTACGGAGTTACAGCTCGTGTTCCCAGACTGGGGAGTTACGGAGTTACAGCTCGTGTATCCAGACTGGAGAGTTACAGAGTTACAGCCCGTGTTCCCAGACTGGAGAGTTACGGAGTTACAGCTCGTGCTCCCAGACTGGAGAGTTACGGAGTTACAGCTCGTGTTCCCAGACTGGAGAGTTACGGAGTTACAGCTCGTGTTCCCACACTGGAGAGTTACCGAACTACAGCTCGTGTTCCCAGACTGGAGAGTTATGGAGTTACAGCTCGTGTTCTCAGACTGGAGAGTTACGGAGTTACAGCTCGTGTTCCCAGACTGGAGAGTTACGGAGTTATAGCTCGTGTTCCCAGACTGAAGAGTTACGGAGTTACAGCTCGTGTTCCCAGACTGGAGAGTTACGGAGTTACAGCTCGTGTTCCCAGACTTGAGAGTTACGGAGTTACAGCTCGTGCTCCCAGAGTGGAGAGTTACGGAGTTACAGCTCGTGTTCCCAGACTGGAGAGTTACGGAGTTACAGCATCGACGGAGTTACAGCTCGTGTTCCCAGACTGGATAGTTACGGAGTTACAGCTCGTGTTCCCAGACTGGAGAGTTACGGAGTTACAGCTCGTGTTCCCAGACTGGGGAGTTACGGAGTTACAGCTCGTGTTCCCAGACTGGAGAGTTACGGAGTTACAGCTCGTGTTCCCAGACTGGAGAGTTACGGAGTTACAGCTCGTGTTCCCAGACTGGAGAGTTACGAAGTTACAGCATCGACAGAGTTACAGCTCGTGTTCCCAGACTGGGGAGTTACGGAGTTACAGCTCGTGTTCCCAGACTGGAGAGTTACGGAGTTACAGCTCGTGTTCCCAGACTGGAGAGTTAAGGAGTTGCAGCTCGTGTTCCCAGACTGGGGAGTTACGGAGTTACAGCAGGTGTTCCCAGACTGGAGAGTTACGGAGTTACAGCTCGTGTATCTAGACTGGAGAGTTACGGAGTTACAGCTCGTGTTCCCAGACTGGAAAGTTACGGAGTTACAGCTCGTGTATCCAGACTGGAGAGTTACGGAGCTACAGCTCGTGTTCCCAGACTAGAGAGTTACGGAGTTATAGCTCGTGTTCCCAGACTGAAGAGTTACGGAGTTACAGCTCGTGTTCCCAGACTTGAGAGTTACGGAGCTACAGCTCGTGCTCCCAGACTGGAGAGTTACGGAGTTACAGCTCGTGTTTCCAGACTGGAGAGTTACGGAGTTACAGCATCGACGGAGTTACAGCTCGTGTTCCCAGACTGGAGAGTTACGGAGTTACAGCTCGTGTTCCCAGACTGGAGAGTTACGGAGTTACAGCTCGTGTTCCCAGACTGGGGAGTTACGGAGTTACAGCTCGTGTTCCCAGACTGGAGAGTTACGGAGTTACAGCTCGTGTTCCCAGACTGGAGAGTTACGGAGTTACAGCTCGTGTTCCCAGACTGGAGAGTTACGGAGTTACAGCATCGACGGAGTTACAGCTCGTGTTCCCAGACTGGAGAGTTACGGAGTTACAGCTCGTGTTCCCTGACTGGGGAGTTACGGAGTTACAGCTCGTGTTCCCAGACTGGAGAGTTATGGAGTTACAGCTCGTGTTCCCAGACTGGGGAGTTACGGAGTTACAGCTCGTGTTCCCAGACTGGAGAGTTACGGAGTTACAGCTCGTGTTCCCAGACTGGGGAGTTACGGAGTACAGCTCGTGTTCCCAGACTGGAGAGTTAAGGAGTTACAGCTCGTGTTCCCAGACTGGGGTGTTACGGAGTTACAGCTTGTGTTCCCAGACTGGAGAGTTACGGAGTTACAGCTCGTGTATCCAGACTGGAGAGTTACGGAGTTACAGCTCGTGTTCCCAGACTGGAGAGTTACGGAGTTACAGCTCGTGTTCCCAGACTGGGGAGTTACGGAGTTACAGCTCGTGTTCCCAGACTGGAGAGTTACGGAGTTACAGCTCGTGTTCCCAGACTGGAGAGTTACGGAGTTACAGCTCGTGTTCCCAGACTGGAGAGTTACGGAGTTACAGCATCGACAGAGTTACAGCTCGTGTTCCCAGACTGGGGAGTTACGGAGTTACAGCTCGTGTTCCCAGACTGGAGAGTTACGGAGCTACAGCTCGTGTTCCCAGACTAGAGAGTTACGGAGTTATAGCTCGTGTTCCCAGACTGAAGAGTTACGGAGTTACAGCTCGTGTTCCCAGACTTGAGAGTTACGGAGTTACAGCTCGTGCTCCCAGACTGGAGAGTTACGGAGTTACAGCTCGTGTTTCCAGACTGGAGAGTTACGGAGTTACAGCATCGACGGAGTTACAGCTCGTGTTCACAGACTGGAGAGTTACGGAGTTACAGCTCGTGTTCCCAGACTGGAGAGTTACGGAGTTACAGCATCGACGGAGTTACAGCTCGTGTTCCCAGACTGGAGAGTTACGGAGTTACAGCTCGTGTTCCCTGACTGGGGAGTTACGGAGTTACAGCTCGTGTTCCCAGACTGGAGAGTTATGGAGTTACAGCTCGTGTTCCCAGACTGGGGAGTTACGGAGTTACAGCTCGTGTTCCCAGACTGGAGAGTTACGGAGTTACAGCTCGTGTTCCCAGACTGGGGAGTTACGGAGTTACAGCTCGTGTTCCCAGACTGGAGAGTTACGGAGTTACAGCTCGTGTTCCCAGACTGGAGAGTTACGGAGTTACAGCTCGTGTTCCCAGACTGGAGAGTTACGGAGTTACAGCATCGACGGAGTTACAGCTCGTGTTCCCAGACTGGAGAGTTACGGAGTTACAGCTCGTGTTCCCTGACTGGGGAGTTACGGAGTTACAGCTCGTGTTTCCAGACTGGAGTGTTATGGAGTTACAGCTCGTGTTCCCAGACTGGGGAGTTACGGAGTTACAGCTCGTGTTCCCAGACTGGAGAGTTACGGAGTTACAGCTCGTGTTCCCAGACTGGAGAGTTACGGAGTTACAGCTCGTGTTCCCAGACTGGGGAGTTACGGAGTTACAGCTCGTGTTCCCAGACTGGAGAGTTACGGAGTTACAGCTCGTGTTCCCAGACTGGAGAGTTACGGAGTTACAGCATCGACAGAGTTACAGCTCGTGTTCCCAGACTGGAGAGTTACGGAGTTACAGCTCGTGTTCCCAGACTGGAGAGTTACGGAGTTACAGCTCGTGTTCCCAGACTGGGGAGTTACGGAGTTACAGCTCGTGTTCCCAGACTGGAGAGTTACGGAGTTACAGCTCGTGTTCCCAGACTGGAGAGTTACGGAGTTACAGCTCGTGTTCCCAGACTGGAGAGTTACGGAGCTACAGCTCGTGTTCCCAGACTAGAGAGTTACGGAGTTATAGCTCGTGTTCCCATCCTGAAGAGTTACGGAGTTACAGCTCGTGTTCCCAGACTTGAGAGTTACGGAGTTACAGCTCGTGCTCCCAGACTGGAGAGTTACGGAGTTACAGCTCGTGTTTCCAGACTGGAGAGTTACGGAGTTACAGCATCGACGGAGTTACAGCTCGTGTTCCCAGACTGGAGAGTTACGGAGTTACAGCTCGTGTTCCCAGACTGGAGAGTTACGGAGTTACAGCTCGTGTTCCCAGACTGGGGAGTTACGGAGTTACAGCTCGTGTTCCCAGACTGGAGAGTTACGGAGTTACAGCTCGTGTTCCCAGACTGGAGAGTTACGGAGTTACAGCTCGTGTTCCCAGACTGGAGAGTTACGGAGTTACAGCATCGACGGAGTTACAGCTCGTGTTCCCAGACTGGAGAGTTACGGAGTTACAGCTCGTGTTCCCTGACTGGGGAGTTACGGAGTTACAGCTCGTGTTCCCAGACTGGAGAGTTATGGAGTTACAGCTCGTGTTCCCAGACTGGGGAGTTACGGAGTTACAGCTCGTGTTCCCAGACTGGAGAGTTACGGAGTTACAGCTCGTGTTCCCAGACTGGGGAATTACGGAGTTACAGCTCGTGTTCCCAGACTGGAGAGTTACGGAGTTACAGCTCGTGTTCCCAGACTGGGGAGTTACGGAGTTACAGCTCGTGTTCCCAGACTGGAGAGTTACGGAGTTACAGCTCGTGTTCCCAGACTGGGGAGTTACGGAGTTACAGCTCGTGTTCCCAGACTGGAGAGTTACGGAGTTACAGCTCGTGTTCCCAGACTGGAAAGTTACGGAGTTACAGCTCGTGTTCCCAGACTGGAGAGTTACGGAGTTACAGCATCGACGGAGTTACAGCTCGTGTTCCCAGACTGGAGAGTTACGGAGTTACGGCTCGTGTTCCCAGACTGGAGAGTTACGGAGTTACAGCTCGTGTTCCCAGACTGGGGTGTTACGGAGTTACAGCTCGTGTTCCCAGACTGGAGAGTTACGGAGGTACAGCTCGTGTTCTCACACTGGAGAGTTACGGAGCTACAGCTCGTGTTCCCAGACTAGAGAGTTACGGAGTTATAGCTCGTGTTCCCAGACTGAAGAGTTACGGAGTTACAGCTCGTGTTCCCAGACTTGAGAGTTACGGAATTACAGCTCGTGCTCCCAGACTGGAGAGTTACGGAGTTACAGCTCGTGTTTCCAGACTGGAGAGTTACGGAGTTACAGCATCGACGGAGTTACAGCTCGTGTTCCCAGACTGGAGAGTTACGGAGTTACAGCTCGTGTTCCCAGACTGGAGAGTTACGGAGTTACAGCTCGTGTTCCCAGACTGGGGAGTTACGGAGTTACAGCTCGTGTTCCCAGACTGGAGAGTTACGGAGTTACAGCTCGTGTTCCCAGACTGGAGAGTTACGGAGTTACAGCTCGTGTTCCCAGACTGGAGAGTTACGGAGTTACAGCATCGACGGAGTTACAGCTCGTGTTCCCAGACTGGAGAGTTACAGAGTTACAGCTCGTGTTCCCTGACTGGGGAGTTACGGAGTTACAGCCCGTGTTCCCAGACTGGAGAGTTATGGAGTTACAGCTCGTGTTCCCAGACTGGGGAGTTACGGAGTTACAGCTCGTGTTCCCAGACTGGAGAGTTACGGAGTTACAGCTCGTGTTCCCAGACTGGGGAGTTACGGAGTTACAGCTCGTGTTCCCAGACTGGAGAGTTAAGGAGTTACAGCTCCTGTTCCCTGACTGGGGTGTTACGGAGTTACAGCTCGTGTTCCCAGACTGGAGAGTTACGGAGTTACAGCTCGTGTATCCAGACTTGAGAGTTACGGAGTTACAGCTCGTGTTCCCAGACTGGAGAGTTACGGAGTTACAGCTCGTGTTCCCAGACTGGGGAGTTACGGAGTTACAGCTCGTGTTCCCAGACTGGAGAGTTACGGAGTTACAGCTCGTGTTCCCAGACTGGAGAGTTACGGAGTTACAGCTCGTGTTCCCAGACTGGAGAGTTACGGAGTTACAGCATCGACAGAGTTACAGCTCGTGTTCCCAGACTGGGGAGTTACGGAGTTACAGCAGGTGTTCCCAGACTTGAGAGTTACGGAGTTACAGCTCGTGTTCCCAGACTGGAAAGTTACGGAGTTACAGCTCGTGTTCCCAGACTGGAGAGTTACGGAGTTACAGCATCGACGGAGTTACAGCTCGTGTTCCCAGACTGGAGAGTTACGGAGTTACGGCTCGTGTTCCCAGACTGGAGAGTTACGGAGTTACAGCTCGTGTTCCCAGACTGGGGAGTTACGGAGTTACAGCTCGTGTTCCCAGACTGGAGAGTTACGGAGGTACAGCTCGTGTTCTCACACTGGAGAGTTACCGAACTACAGCTCGTGTTCCCAGACTGGAGAGTTACGGAGTTACAGCTCGTGTTCCCAGACTGGAGAGTTACGGAGTTACAGCTCGTGTTCCCAGACTGGAGAGTTACGGAGCTACAGCTCGTGTTCCCAGACTAGAGAGTTACGGAGTTATAGCTCGTGTTCCCATCCTGAAGAGTTACGGAGTTACAGCTCGTGTTCCCAGACTTGAGAGTTACGGAGTTACAGCTCGTGCTCCCAGACTGGAGAGTTACGGAGTTACAGCTCGTGTTTCCAGACTGGAGAGTTACGGAGTTACAGCATCGACGGAGTTACAGCTCGTGTTCCCAGACTGGAGAGTTACGGAGTTACAGCTCGTGTTCCCAGACTGGAGAGTTACGGAGTTACAGCTCGTGTTCCCAGACTGGGGAGTTACGGAGTTACAGCTCGTGTTCCCAGACTGGAGAGTTACGGAGTTACAGCTCGTGTTCCCAGACTGGAGAGTTACGGAGTTACAGCTCGTGTTCCCAGACTGGAGAGTTACGGAGTTACAGCATCGACGGAGTTACAGCTCGTGTTCCCAGACTGGAGAGTTACGGAGTTACAGCTCGTGTTCCCTGACTGGGGAGTTACGGAGTTACAGCTCGTGTTCCCAGACTGGAGAGTTATGGAGTTACAGCTCGTGTTCCCAGACTGGGGAGTTACGGAGTTACAGCTCGTGTTCCCAGACTGGAGAGTTACGGAGTTACAGCTCGTGTTCCCAGACTGGGGAGTTACGGAGTTACAGCTCGTGTTCCCAGACTGGAGAGTTACGGAGTTACAGCTCGTGTTCCCAGACTGGAGAGTTACGGAGTTACAGCTCGTGTTCCCAGACTGGGGAGTTACGGAGTTACAGCTTGTGTTCCCAGACTGGAGAGTTACGGAGTTACAGCTCGTGTTCCCAGACTGGAGAGTTACGGAGTTACAGCTCGTGTTCCCAGACTGGGGAGTTACGGAGTTACAGCTCGTGTTCCCAGACTGGAGAGTTACGGAGTTATAGCTCGTGTTCCCAGACTGGAGAGTTACGGAGTTACAGCATCGACAGAGTTACACCTCGTGTTCCCAGACTGGAGAGTTACGGAGTTACAGCTCGTGTTCCCAGACTGGAGAGTTACGGAGGTACAGCTCGTGTTCTCACACTGGAGAGTTACCGAACTACAGCTCGTGTTCCCAGACTAGAGAGTTACGGAGTTATAGCTCGTGTTCCCAGACTGAAGAGTTACGGAGTTACAGCTCGTGTTCCCAGACTTGAGAGTTACGGAGTTACAGCTCGTGCTCCCAGACTGGAGAGTTACGGAGTTACAGCTCGTGTTTCCAGACTGGAGAGTTACGGAGTTACAGCATCGACGGAGTTACAGCTCGTGTTCCCAGACTGGAGAGTTACGGAGTTACAGCTCGTGTTCCCAGACTGGAGAGTTACGGAGTTACAGCTCGTGTTCCCAGACTGGGGAGTTACGGAGTTACAGCTCGTGTTCCCAGACTGGAGAGTTACGGAGTTACAGCTCGTGTTCCCAGACTGGAGAGTTACGGAGTTACAGCTCGTGTTCCCAGACTGGAGAGTTACGGAGTTACAGCATCGACGGAGTTACAGCTCGTGTTCCCAGACTGGAGAGTTACGGAGTTACAGCTCGTGTTCCCTGACTGGGGAGTTACGGAGTTACAGCTCGTGTTCCCAGACTGGAGAGTTACGGAGTTACAGCTCGTGTTCCCAGACTGGAGAGTTACGGAGTTACAGCTCGTGTTCCCAGACTGGGGAGTTACGGAGTTACAGCTCGTGTTCCCAGACTGGAGAGTTACGGAGTTATAGCTCGTGTTCCCAGACTGGAGAGTTACGGAGTTACAGCATCGACAGAGTTACAGCTCGTGTTCCCAGACTGGAGAGTTACGGAGTTACAGCTCGTGTTCCCAGACTGGAGAGTTACGGAGGTACAGCTCGTGTTCTCACACTGGAGAGTTACCGAACTACAGCTCGTGTTCCCAGACTGGAGAGTTACGGAGTTACAGCTCGTGTTCCCAGACTGGAGAGTTACGGAGCTACAGCTCGTGTTCCCAGACTAGAGAGTTACGGAGTTATAGCTCGTGTTCCCAGACTGAAGAGTTACGGAGTTACAGCTCGTGTTCCCAGACTGGAGAGTTACGGAGTTACAGCTCGTGCTCCCAGACTGGAGAGTTACGGAGTTACAGCATCGACGGAGTTACAGCTCGTGTTCCCAGACTGGAGAGTTACGGAGCTACAGCTCGTGTTCCCAGACTAGAGAGTTACGGAGTTATAGCTCGTGTTCCCAGACTGAAGAGTTACGGAGTTACAGCTCGTGTTCCCAGACTTGAGAGTTACGGAGTTACAGCTCGTGCTCCCAGACTGGAGAGTTACGGAGTTACAGCTCGTGTTTCCAGACTGGAGAGTTACGGAGTTACAGCATCGACGGAGTTACAGCTCGTGTTCCCAGACTGGAGAGTTACGGAGTTACAGCTCGTGTTCCCAGACTGGAGAGTTACGGAGTTACAGCTCGTGTTCCCAGACTGGGGAGTTACGGAGTTACAGCTCGTGTTCCTAGACTGGAGAGTTACGGAGTTACAGCTCGTGTTCCCAGACTGGAGAGTTACGGAGTTACAGCTCGTGTTCCCAGACTGGAGAGTTACGGAGTTACAGCATCGACGGAGTTACAGCTCGTGTTCCCAGACTGGAGAGTTACGGAGTTACAGCTCGTGTTCCCTGACTGGGGAGTTACGGAGTTACAGCTCGTGTTCCCAGACTGGAGAGTTATGGAGTTACAGCTCGTGTTCCCAGACTGGGGAGTTACGGAGTTACAGCTCGTGTTCCCAGACTGGAGAGTTACGGAGTTACAGCTCGTGTTCCCAGACTGGGGAGTTACGGAGTTACAGCTCGTGTTCCCAGACTGGAGAGTTACGGAGTTACAGCTCGTGTTCCCAGACTGGAGAGTTACGGAGTTACAGCTCGTGTTCCCAGACTGGGGAGTTACGGAGTTACAGCTTGTGTTCCCAGACTGGAGAGTTACGGAGTTACAGCTCGTGTTCCCAGACTGGAGAGTTACGGAGTTACAGCTCGTGTTCCCAGACTGGGGAGTTACGGAGTTACAGCTCGTGTTCCCAGACTGGAGAGTTACGGAGTTACAGCTCGTGTTCCCAGACTGGAGAGTTACGGAGTTACATCATCGACAGAGTTACAGCTCGTGTTCCCAGACTGGAGAGTTACGGAGTTACAGCTCGTGTTCCCAGACTGGAGAGTTACGGAGTTACAGCTCGTGTTCTCACACTGGAGAGTTACCGAACTACAGCTCGTGGTCCCAGACTGGAGAGTTACGGAGTTACAGCTCGTGTTCCCAGACTGGAGAGTTACGGAGTTAAAGCTCGTGTTCCCAGACTGGAGAGTTACGGAGCTACAGCTCGTGTTCCCAGACTAGAGAGTTACGGAGTTATAGCTCGTGTTCCCAGACTGAAGAGTTACGGAGTTACAGCTCGTGTTCCCAGACTTGAGAGTTACGGAGTTACAGCTCGTGCTCCCAGACTGGAGAGTTACGGAGTTACAGCTCGTGTTTCCAGACTGGAGAGTTACGGAGTTACAGCATCGACGGAGTTACAGCTCGTGTTCCCAGACTGGAGAGTTACGGAGTTACAGCTCGTGTTCCCAGACTGGAGAGTTACGGAGTTACAGCTCGTGTTCCCAGACTGGGGAGTTACGGAGTTACAGCTCGTGTTCCCAGACTGGAGAGTTACGGAGTTACAGCTCGTGTTCCCAGACTGGAGAGTTACGGAGTTACAGCTCGTGTTCCCAGACTGGAGAGTTACGGAGTTACAGCATCGACGGAGTTACAGCTCGTGTTCCCAGACTGGAGAGTTACGGAGTTACAGCTCGTGTTCCCTGACTGGGGAGTTACGGAGTTACAGCTCGTGTTTCCAGACTGGAGTGTTATGGAGTTACAGCTCGTGTTCCCAGACTGGGGAGTTACGGAGTTACAGCTCGTGTTCCCAGACTGGAGAGTTACGGAGTTACAGCTCGTGTTCCCAGACTGGAGAGTTACGGAGTTACAGCTCGTGTTCCCAGACTGGGGAGTTACGGAGTTACAGCTCGTGTTCCCAGACTGGAGAGTTACGGAGTTACAGCTCGTGTTCCCAGACTGGAGAGTTACGGAGTTACAGCATCGACAGAGTTACAGCTCGTGTTCCCAGACTGGAGAGTTACGGAGTTACAGCTCGTGTTCCCAGACTGGAGAGTTACGGAGTTACAGCTCGTGTTCCCAGACTGGGGAGTTACCGAACTACAGCTCGTGTTCCCAGACTAGAGAGTTACGGAGTTATAGCTCGTGTTCCCAGACTGAAGAGTTACGGAGTTACAGCTCGTGTTCCCAGACTTGAGAGTTACGGAGTTACAGCTCGTGCTCCCAGACTGGAGAGATACGGAGTTACAGCTCGTGTTTCCAGACTGGAGAGTTACGGAGTTACAGCATCGACGGAGTTACAGCTCGTGTTCCCAGACTGGAGAGTTACGGAGTTACAGCTCGTGTTCCCAGACTGGAGAGTTACGGAGTTACAGCTCGTGTTCCCAGACTGGGGAGTTACGGAGTTACAGCTCGTGTTCCCAGACTGGAGAGTTACGGAGTTACAGCTCGTGTTCCCAGACTGGAGAGTTACGGAGTTACAGCTCGTGTTCCCAGACTGGAGAGTTACGGAGTTACAGCATCGACGGAGTTACAGCTCGTGTTCCCAGACTGGAGAGTTACGGAGTTACAGCTCGTGTTCCCTGACTGGGGAGTTACGGAGTTACAGCTCGTGTTCCCAGACTGGAGAGTTACGGAGTTACAGCTCGTGTTCCCAGACTGGAGAGTTACGGAGTTACAGCTCGTGTTCCCAGACTGGGGAGTTACGGAGTTACAGCTCGTGTTCCCAGACTGGAGAGTTACGGAGTTATAGCTCGTGTTCCCAGACTGGAGAGTTACGGAGTTACAGCATCGACAGAGTTACAGCTCGTGTTCCCAGACTGGAGAGTTACGGAGTTACAGCTCGTGTTCCCAGACTGGAGAGTTACGGAGGTACAGCTCGTGTTCTCACACTGGAGAGTTACCGAACTACAGCTCGTGTTCCCAGACTGGAGAGTTACGGAGTTACAGCTCGTGTTCCCAGACTGGAGAGTTACGGAGCTACAGCTCGTGTTCCCAGACTAGAGAGTTACGGAGTTATAGCTCGTGTTCCCAGACTGAAGAGTTACGGAGTTACAGCTCGTGTTCCCAGACTGGAGAGTTACGGAGTTACAGCTCGTGCTCCCAGACTGGAGAGTTACGGAGTTACAGCATCGACGGAGTTACAGCTCGTGTTCCCAGACTGGAGAGTTACGGAGCTACAGCTCGTGTTCCCAGACTAGAGAGTTACGGAGTTATAGCTCGTGTTCCCAGACTGAAGAGTTACGGAGTTACAGCTCGTGTTCCCAGACTTGAGAGTTACGGAGTTACAGCTCGTGCTCCCAGACTGGAGAGTTACGGAGTTACAGCTCGTGTTTCCAGACTGGAGAGTTACGGAGTTACAGCATCGACGGAGTTACAGCTCGTGTTCCCAGACTGGAGAGTTACGGAGTTACAGCTCGTGTTCCCAGACTGGAGAGTTACGGAGTTACAGCTCGTGTTCCCAGACTGGGGAGTTACGGAGTTACAGCTCGTGTTCCTAGACTGGAGAGTTACGGAGTTACAGCTCGTGTTCCCAGACTGGAGAGTTACGGAGTTACAGCTCGTGTTCCCAGACTGGAGAGTTACGGAGTTACAGCATCGACGGAGTTACAGCTCGTGTTCCCAGACTGGAGAGTTACGGAGTTACAGCTCGTGTTCCCTGACTGGGGAGTTACGGAGTTACAGCTCGTGTTCCCAGACTGGAGAGTTATGGAGTTACAGCTCGTGTTCCCAGACTGGGGAGTTACGGAGTTACAGCTCGTGTTCCCAGACTGGAGAGTTACGGAGTTACAGCTCGTGTTCCCAGACTGGGGAGTTACGGAGTTACAGCTCGTGTTCCCAGACTGGAGAGTTACGGAGTTACAGCTCGTGTTCCCAGACTGGAGAGTTACGGAGTTACAGCTCGTGTTCCCAGACTGGGGAGTTACGGAGTTACAGCTTGTGTTCCCAGACTGGAGAGTTACGGAGTTACAGCTCGTGTTCCCAGACTGGAGAGTTACGGAGTTACAGCTCGTGTTCCCAGACTGGGGAGTTACGGAGTTACAGCTCGTGTTCCCAGACTGGAGAGTTACGGAGTTACAGCTCGTGTTCCCAGACTGGAGAGTTACGGAGTTACAGCATCGACAGAGTTACAGCTCGTGTTCCCAGACTGGAGAGTTACGGAGTTACAGCTCGTGTTCCCAGACTGGAGAGTTACGGAGTTACAGCTCGTGTTCTCACACTGGAGAGTTACCGAACTACAGCTCGTGGTCCCAGACTGGAGAGTTACGGAGTTACAGCTCGTGTTCCCAGACTGGAGAGTTACGGAGTTACAGCTCGTGTTCCCAGACTGGAGAGTTACGGAGCTACAGCTCGTGTTCCCAGACTAGAGAGTTACGGAGTTATAGCTCGTGTTCCCAGACTGAAGAGTTACGGAGTTACAGCTCGTGTTCCCAGACTTGAGAGTTACGGAGTTACAGCTCGTGCTCCCAGACTGGAGAGTTACGGAGTTACAGCTCGTGTTTCCAGACTGGAGAGTTACGGAGTTACAGCATCGACGGAGTTACAGCTCGTGTTCCCAGACTGGAGAGTTACGGAGTTACAGCTCGTGTTCCCAGACTGGAGAGTTACGGAGTTACAGCTCGTGTTCCCAGACTGGGGAGTTACGGAGTTACAGCTCGTGTTCCCAGACTGGAGAGTTACGGAGTTACAGCTCGTGTTCCCAGACTGGAGAGTTACGGAGTTACAGCTCGTGTTCCCAGACTGGAGAGTTACGGAGTTACAGCATCGACGGAGTTACAGCTCGTGTTCCCAGACTGGAGAGTTACGGAGTTACAGCTCGTGTTCCCTGACTGGGGAGTTACGGAGTTACAGCTCGTGTTTCCAGACTGGAGTGTTATGGAGTTACAGCTCGTGTTCCCAGACTGGGGAGTTACGGAGTTACAGCTCGTGTTCCCAGACTGGAGAGTTACGGAGTTACAGCTCGTGTTCCCAGACTGGAGAGTTACGGAGTTACAGCTCGTGTTCCCAGACTGGGGAGTTACGGAGTTACAGCTCGTGTTCCCAGACTGGAGAGTTACGGAGTTACAGCTCGTGTTCCCAGACTGGAGAGTTACGGAGTTACAGCATCGACAGAGTTACAGCTCGTGTTCCCAGACTGGAGAGTTACGGAGTTACAGCTCGTGTTCCCAGACTGGAGAGTTACGGAGTTACAGCTCGTGTTCCCAGACTGGGGAGTTACGGAGTTACAGCTCGTGTTCCCAGACTGGAGAGTTACGGAGTTACAGCTCGTGTTCCCAGACTGGAGAGTTACGGAGTTACAGCTCGTGTTCCCAGGCTGGAGAGTTACGGAGTTACAGCTCGTGCTCCCAGACTGGAGAGTTACGGAGTTACAGCTCGTGTTCCCAGACTGGGGAGTTACGGAGTTACAGCTCGTGTTCCCAGACTGGAGAGTTACGGAGTTACAGCTCGTGTTCCCAGACTGGAGAGTTAAGGAGTTACAGCTCGTGTTCCCAGACTGGGGAGTTACGGAGTTACAGCAGGTGTTCCCAGACTGGAGAGTTACGGAGTTACAGCTCGTGTATCCAGACTGGAGAGTTACGGAGTTGCAGCTCGTGTTCCCAGACTGGAAAGTTACGGAGTTACAGCTCGTGTTCCCAGACTGGAGAGTTACGGAGTTACAGCATCGACGGAGTTACAGCTCGTGTTCCCAGACTGGAGAGTTACGGAGTTACGGCTCGTGTTCCCAGACTGGAGAGTTACGGAGTTACAGCTCGTGTTCCCAGACTGGGGTGTTACGGAGTTACAGCTCGTGTTCCCAGACTGGAGAGTTACGGAGGTACAGCTCGTGTTCTCACACTGGAGAGTTACGGAGCTACAGCTCGTTGTCCCAGACTAGAGAGTTACGGAGTTATAGCTCGTGTTCCCAGACTGAAGAGTTACGGAGTTACAGCTCGTGTTCCCAGACTTGAGAGTTACGGAGTTACAGCTCGTGCTCCCAGACTGGAGAGTTACGGAGTTACAGCTCGTGTTTCCAGACTGGAGAGTTACGGAGTTACAGCATCGACGGAGTTACAGCTCGTGTTCCCAGACTGGAGAGTTACGGAGTTACAGCTCGTGTTCCCAGACTGGAGAGTTACGGAGTTACAGCTCGTGTTCCCAGACTGGGGAGTTACGGAGTTACAGCTCGTGTTCCCAGACTGGAGAGTTACGGAGTTACAGCTCGTGTTCCCAGACTGGAGAGTTACGGAGTTACAGCTCGTGTTCCCAGACTGGAGAGTTACGGAGTTACAGCATCGACGGAGTTACAGCTCGTGTTCCCAGACTGGAGAGTTACGGAGTTACAGCTCGTGTTCCCTGACTGGGGAGTTACGGAGTTACAGCTCGTGTTCCCAGACTGGAGAGTTATGGAGTTACAGCTCGTGTTCCCAGACTGGGGAGTTACGGAGTTACAGCTCGTGTTCCCAGACTGGAGAGTTACGGAGTTACAGCTCGTGTTCCCAGACTGGGGAGTTACGGAGTTACAGCTCGTGTTCCCAGACTGGAGAGTTAAGGAGTTACAGCTCGTGTTCCCAGACTGGGGTGTTACGGAGTTACAGCTCGTGTTCCCAGACTGGAGAGTTACGGAGTTACAGCTCGTGTATCCAGACTTGAGAGTTACGGAGTTACAGCTCGTGTTCCCAGACTGGAGAGTTACGGAGTTACAGCTCGTGTTCCCAGACTGGGGAGTTACGGAGTTACAGCTCGTGTTCCCAGACTGGAGAGTTACGGAGTTACAGCTCGTGTTCCCAGACTGGAGAGTTACGGAGTTACAGCTCGTGTTCCCAGACTGGAGAGTTACGGAGTTACAGCATCGACAGAGTTACAGCTCGTGTTCCCAGACTGGGGAGTTACGGAGTTACAGCTCGTGTTCCCAGACTGGAGAGTTACGGAGTTACAGCTCGTGTTCCCAGACTGGAGAGTTAAGGAGTTACAGCTCGTGTTCCCAGACTGGGGAGTTACGGAGTTACAGCAGGTGTTCCCAGACTGGAGAGTTACGGAGTTACAGCTCGTGTATCCAGACTGGAGAGTTACGGAGTTACAGCTCGTGTTCCCAGACTGGAAAGTTACGGAGTTACAGCTCGTGTTCCCAGACTGGAGAGTTACGGAGTTACAGCATCGACGGAGTTACAGCTCGTGTTCCCAGACTGGAGAGTTACGGAGTTACGGCTCGTGTTCCCAGACTGGAGAGTTACGGAGTTACAGCTCGTGTTCCCAGACTGGGGAGTTACGGAGTTACAGCTCGTGTTCCCAGACTGGAGAGTTACGGAGGTACAGCTCGTGTTCTCACACTGGAGAGTTACCGAACTACAGCTCGTGGTCCCAGACTGGAGAGTTACGGAGTTACAGCTCGTGTTCCCAGACTGGAGAGTTACGGAGTTACAGCTCGTGTTCCCAGACTGGAGAGTTACGGAGCTACAGCTCGTGTTCCCAGACTAGAGAGTTACGGAGTTATAGCTCGTGTTCCCAGACTGAAGAGTTACGGAGTTACAGCTCGTGTTCCCAGACTTGAGAGTTACGGAGTTACAGCTCGTGCTCCCAGACTGGAGAGTTACGGAGTTACAGCTCGTGTTTCCAGACTGGAGAGTTACGGAGTTACAGCATCGACGGAGTTACAGCTCGTGTTCCCAGACTGGAGAGTTACGGAGTTACAGCTCGTGTTCCCAGACTGGAGAGTTACGGAGTTACAGCTCGTGTTCCCAGACTGAAGAGTTACGGAGTTACAGCTCGTGTTCCCAGACTGGAGAGTTATGGAGTTACAGCTCGTGTTCCCAGACTGGGGAGTTACGGAGTTACAGCTCGTGTTCCCAGACTGGAGAGTTACGGAGTTACAGCTCGTGTTCCCAGACTGGAGAGTTACGGAGTTACAGCTCGTGTTCCCAGACTGGAGAGTTACGGAGTTACAGCATCGACGGAGTTACAGCTCGTGTTCCCAGACTGGAGAGTTGCGGAGTTACAGCTCGTGTTCCCTGACTGGGGAGTTACGGAGTTACAGCTCGTGTTCCCAGACTGGAGTGTTATGGAGTTACAGCTCGTGTTCCCAGACTGGGGAGTTACGGAGTTACAGCTCGTGTTCCCAGACTGGAGAGTTACGGAGTTACAGCTCGTGTTCCCAGACTGGGGAGTTACGGAGTTACAGCTCGTGTTCCCAGACTGGAGAGTTACGGAGTTACAGCTCGTGTTCCCAGACTGGAGAGTTACGGAGTTACAGCTCGTGTTCCCAGACTGGGGAGTTACGGAGTTACAGCTTGTGTTCCCAGACTGGAGAGTTACGGAGTTACAGCTCGTGTTCCCAGACTGGAGAGTTACGGAGTTACAGCTCGTGTTCCCAGACTGGGGAGTTACGGAGTTACAGCTCGTGTTCCCAGACTGGAGAGTTACGGAGTTATAGCTTGTGTTCCCAGACTGGAGAGTTACGGAGTTACAGCATCGACAGAGTTACAGCTCGTGTTCCCAGACTGGAGAGTTACGGAGTTACAGCTCGTGTTCCCAGACTGGAGAGTTACGGAGGTACAGCTCGTGTTCTCACACTGGAGAGTTACCGAACTACAGCTCGTGTTCCCAGACTGGAGAGTTACGGAGTTACAGCTCGTGTTCCCAGACTGGAGAGTTACGGAGCTACAGCTCGTGTTCCCAGACTAGAGAGTTACGGAGTTATAGCTCGTGTTCCCAGACTGAAGAGTTACGGAGTTACAGCTCGTGTTCCCAGACTGGAGAGTTACGGAGTTACAGCTCGTGCTCCCAGACTGGAGAGTTACGGAGTTACAGCATCGACGGAGTTACAGCTCGTGTTCCCTGACTGGAGAGTTACGGAGTTACAGCTCGTGTTCCCTGACTGGGGAGTTACGGAGTTACAGCTCGTGTTCCCAGACTGGAGAGTTATGGAGTTACAGCTCGTGTTCCCAGACTGGGGAGTTACGGAATTACAGCTCGTGTTCCCAGACTGGAGAGTTACGGAGTTACAGCTCGTGTTCCCAGACTGGGGAGTTACAGCTCGTGTTCCCAGACTGGAGAGTTACGGAGTTACAGCACGTGTTCCCAGACTGGAGAGTTACGGAGTTACAGCTCGTGTTCCCAGACTGGGGAGTTACGGAGTTACAGCTGGTGTTCCCAGACTGGAGAGTTACGGAGTTACAGCTCGTGTTCCCAGACTGGAGAGTTACGGAGTTACAGCTCGTGTTCCCAGACTGGGGAGTTACGGAGTTACAGCTCGTGTTCCCAGACTGGAGAGTTACGGAGTTACAGCTCGTGTTCCCAGACTGGAGAGTTACGGAGTTACAGCTCGTGTTCCCAGACTGGAGAGTTACGGAGTTACAGCTCGTGTTCCCAGACTGGGGAGTTACGGAGTTACAGCTCGTGTTCCGAGACTGGAGAGTTACGGAGTTACAGCTCGTGTTCCCAGACTGGAGAGTTACGGAGTTACAGCTTGTGTTCCCAGACTGGAGAGTTACGGAGTTACAGCTCGTGTTCCCAGACTGGAGAGTTACGGAGTTACAGCTCGTGTTCCCAGACTGGAGAGTTACGGAATTACAGCTCGTGTTCCCAGACTGGGGAGTTACGGAGTTACAGCTCGTGTTCCCAGGCTGGAGAGTTACGGAGTTACAGCTCGTGCTCCCAGACTGGAGAGTTACGGAGTTACAGCTCGTGTTCCCAGACTGGAGAGTTACGGAGTTACAGCTCGTGTTCCCAGACTGGAGAGTTCACCACACATCGACGGAGTTACAGCTCGTGTTTCCAGACTGGAGAGTTCACCACACATCGACGGAGTTACAGCTCGTGTTTCCAGACTGGAGAGTTCACCACACATCGACGGAGTTACAGCTCGTGTTCCCAGACTGGAGAGTTCACCCCACATCGACGGAGTTACGGCTCGTGTTCCAAGACTGGAGAGTTCACCACAAATCAACGGAGTTACAGCTCGTGTTCCATGACTGGAGAGTTCACCACACATCGACGGAGTTACAGCTCGTGTTTCCAGACTGGAGAGTTCACCCCACATCGACGGAGTTACAGCTCGTGTTCCATGACTGGAGAGTTCACCACACATCGACGGAGTTACAGCTCGTGTTTCCAGACTGGGGAGTTCACCACACATCGACGGAGTTACAGCTCGTGTTCCCAGACTGGAGAGTTCACCCCACATCGACGGAGTTACAGCTCGTGTTCCCAGACTGGAGAGTTCACCACACATCGACGGAGTTACAGCTCGTGTTCCCAGACTGGATAGGAGTTCACCACACATCGACGGAGTTACAGCTCGTGTTCCCAGACTGGAGAGTTCACCACACATCGACGGAGTTACAGCTCGTGTTCCCAGACTGGAGAGTTACGGAGTTACGGCTCGTGTTCCCAGACTGGAGAGTTACGGAGTTACAGCTCGTGTTCCCAGACTGGGGAGTTACGGAGTTACAGCTCGTGTTCCCAGACTGGAGAGTTACGGAGGTACAGCTCGTGTTCTCACACTGGAGAGTTACCGAACTACAGCTCGTGTTCCCAGACTGGAGAGTTACGGATTTACAGCTCGTGTTCCCAGACTGGAGAGTTACGGAGTTACAGCTCGTGTTCCCAGACTGGAGAGTTACGGAGCTACAGCTCGTGTTCCCAGACTAGAGAGTTACGGAGTTATAGCTCGTGTTCCCATCCTGAAGAGTTACGGAGTTACAGCTCGTGTTCCCAGACTTGAGAGTTACGGAGTTACAGCTCGTGTTCCCAGACTGGAGAGTTACGGAGTTACAGCTCGTGTTTCCAGACTGGAGAGTTACGGAGTTACAGCATCGACGGAGTTACAGCTCGTGTTCCCAGACTGGAGAGTTACGGAGTTACAGCTCGTGTTCCCAGACTGGAGAGTTACGGAGTTACAGCTCGTGTTCCCAGACTGGGGAGTTACGGAGTTACAGCTCGTGTTCCCAGACTGGAGAGTTACGGAGTTACAGCTCGTGTTCCCAGACTGGAGAGTTACGGAGTTACAGCTCGTGTTCCCAGACTGGAGAGTTACGGAGTTACAGCATCGACGGAGTTACAGCTCGTGTTCCCAGACTGGAGAGTTACGGAGTTACAGCTCGTGTTCCCTGACTGGGGAGTTACGGAGTTACAGCTCGTGTTCCCAGACTGGAGAGTTACGGAGCTACAGCTCGTGTTCCCAGACTAGAGAGTTACGGAGTTATAGCTCGTGTTCCCAGACTGAAGAGTTACGGAGTTACAGCTCGTGTTCCCAGACTGGAGAGTTACGGAGTTACAGCTCGTGCTCCCAGACTGGAGAGTTACGGAGTTACAGCATCGACGGAGTTACAGCTCGTGTTCCCTGACTGGAGAGTTACGGAGTTACAGCTCGTGTTCCCTGACTGGGGAGTTACGGAGTTACAGCTCGTGTTCCCAGACTGGAGAGTTATGGAGTTACAGCTCGTGTTCCCAGACTGGGGAGTTACGGAATTACAGCTCGTGTTCCCAGACTGGAGAGTTACGGAGTTACAGCTCGTGTTCCCAGACTGGGGAGTTACAGCTCGTGTTCCCAGACTGGAGAGTTACGGAGTTACAGCACGTGTTCCCAGACTGGAGAGTTACGGAGTTACAGCTCGTGTTCCCAGACTGGGGAGTTACGGAGTTACAGCTGGTGTTCCCAGACTGGAGAGTTACGGAGTTACAGCTTGTGTTCCCAGACTGGAGAGTTACGGAGTTACAGCTCGTGTTCCCAGACTGGGGAGTTACGGAGTTACAGCTCGTGTTCCCAGACTGGAGAGTTACGGAGTTACAGCTCGTGTTCCCAGACTGGAGAGTTACGGAGTTACAGCTCGTGTTCCCAGACTGGAGAGTTACGGAGTTACAGCTCGTGTTCCCAGACTGGGGAGTTACGGAGTTACAGCTCGTGTTCCGAGACTGGAGAGTTACGGAGTTACAGCTCGTGTTCCCAGACTGGAGAGTTACGGAGTTACAGCTTGTGTTCCCAGACTGGAGAGTTACGGAGTTACAGCTCGTGTTCCCAGACTGGAGAGTTACGGAGTTACAGCTCGTGTTCCCAGACTGGAGAGTTACGGAATTACAGCTCGTGTTCCCAGACTGGGGAGTTACGGAGTTACAGCTCGTGTTCCCAGGCTGGAGAGTTACGGAGTTACAGCTCGTGCTCCCAGACTGGAGAGTTACGGAGTTACAGCTCGTGTTCCCAGACTGGAGAGTTACGGAGTTACAGCTCGTGTTCCCAGACTGGAGAGTTCACCACACATCGACGGAGTTACAGCTCGTGTTTCCAGACTGGAGAGTTCACCACACATCGACGGAGTTACAGCTCGTGTTTCCAGACTGGAGAGTTCACCACACATCGACGGAGTTACAGCTCGTGTTCCCAGACTGGAGAGTTCACCCCACATCGACGGAGTTACGGCTCGTGTTCCAAGACTGGAGAGTTCACCACAAATCAACGGAGTTACAGCTCGTGTTCCATGACTGGAGAGTTCACCACACATCGACGGAGTTACAGCTCGTGTTTCCAGACTGGAGAGTTCACCCCACATCGACGGAGTTACAGCTCGTGTTCCATGACTGGAGAGTTCACCACACATCGACGGAGTTACAGCTCGTGTTTCCAGACTGGGGAGTTCACCACACATCGACGGAGTTACAGCTCGTGTTCCCAGACTGGAGAGTTCACCCCACATCGACGGAGTTACAGCTCGTGTTCCCAGACTGGAGAGTTCACCACACATCGACGGAGTTACAGCTCGTGTTCCCAGACTGGATAGGAGTTCACCACACATCGACGGAGTTACAGCTCGTGTTCCCAGACTGGAGAGTTCACCACACATCGACGGAGTTACAGCTCGTGTTCCCAGACTGGAGAGTTACGGAGTTACGGCTCGTGTTCCCAGACTGGAGAGTTACGGAGTTACAGCTCGTGTTCCCAGACTGGGGAGTTACGGAGTTACAGCTCGTGTTCCCAGACTGGAGAGTTACGGAGGTACAGCTCGTGTTCTCACACTGGAGAGTTACCGAACTACAGCTCGTGTTCCCAGACTGGAGAGTTACGGATTTACAGCTCGTGTTCCCAGACTGGAGAGTTACGGAGTTACAGCTCGTGTTCCCAGACTGGAGAGTTACGGAGCTACAGCTCGTGTTCCCAGACTAGAGAGTTACGGAGTTATAGCTCGTGTTCCCATCCTGAAGAGTTACGGAGTTACAGCTCGTGTTCCCAGACTTGAGAGTTACGGAGTTACAGCTCGTGTTCCCAGACTGGAGAGTTACGGAGTTACAGCTCGTGTTTCCAGACTGGAGAGTTACGGAGTTACAGCATCGACGGAGTTACAGCTCGTGTTCCCAGACTGGAGAGTTACGGAGTTACAGCTCGTGTTCCCAGACTGGAGAGTTACGGAGTTACAGCTCGTGTTCCCAGACTGGGGAGTTACGGAGTTACAGCTCGTGTTCCCAGACTGGAGAGTTACGGAGTTACAGCTCGTGTTCCCAGACTGGAGAGTTACGGAGTTACAGCTCGTGTTCCCAGACTGGAGAGTTACGGAGTTACAGCATCGACGGAGTTACAGCTCGTGTTCCCAGACTGGAGAGTTACGGAGTTACAGCTCGTGTTCCCTGACTGGGGAGTTACGGAGTTACAGCTCGTGTTCCCAGACTGGAGAGTTATGGAGTTACAGCTCGTGTTCCCAGACTGGGGAGTTACGGAGTTACAGCTCGTGTTCCCAGACTGGAGAGTTACGGAGTTACAGCTCGTGTTCCCAGACTGGAGAGTTACGGAGTTACAGCTCGTGTTCCCAGACTGGGGAGTTACGGAATTACAGCTTGTGTTCCCAGACTGGAGAGTTACGGAGTTACAGCTCGTGTTCCCAGACTGGAGAGTTACGGAGTTACAGCTCGTGTTCCCAGACTGGGGAGTTACGGAGTTACAGCTCGTGTTCCCAGACTGGAGAGTTACGGAGTTATACCTCGTGTTCTCACACTGGAGAGTTACGGAGCTACAGCTCGTTGTCCCAGACTAGAGAGTTACGGAGTTATAGCTCGTGTTCCCAGACTGAAGAGTTACGGAGTTACAGCTCGTGTTCCCAGACTTGAGAGTTACGGAGTTACAGCTCGTGCTCCCAGACTGGAGAGTTACGGAGTTACAGCTCGTGTTTCCAGACTGGAGAGTTACGGAGTTACAGCATCGACGGAGTTACAGCTCGTGTTCCCAGACTGGAGAGTTACGGAGTTACAGCTCGTGTTCCCAGACTGGAGAGTTACGGAGTTACAGCTCGTGTTCCCAGACTGGGGAGTTACGGAGTTACAGCTCGTGTTCCCAGACTGGAGAGTTACGGAGTTACAGCTCGTGTTCCCAGACTGGAGAGTTACGGAGTTACAGCTCGTGTTCCCAGACTGGAGAGTTACGGAGTTACAGCATCGACGGAGTTACAGCTCGTGTTCCCAGACTGGAGAGTTACGGAGTTACAGCTCGTGTTCCCTGACTGGGGAGTTACGGAGTTACAGCTCGTGTTCCCAGACTGGAGAGTTATGGAGTTACAGCTCGTGTTCCCAGACTGGGGAGTTACGGAGTTACAGCTCGTGTTCCCAGACTGGAGAGTTACGGAGTTACAGCTCGTGTTCCCAGACTGGGGAGTTACGGAGTTACAGCTCGTGTTCCCAGACTGGAGAGTTAAGGAGTTACAGCTCGTGTTCCCAGACTGGGGTGTTACGGAGTTACAGCTCGTGTTCCCAGACTGGAGAGTTACGGAGTTACAGCTCGTGTATCCAGACTTGAGAGTTACGGAGTTACAGCTCGTGTTCCCAGACTGGAGAGTTACGGAGTTACAGCTCGTGTTCCCAGACTGGGGAGTTACGGAGTTACAGCTCGTGTTCCCAGACTGGAGAGTTACGGAGTTACAGCTCGTGTTCCCAGACTGGAGAGTTACGGAGTTACAGCTCGTGTTCCCAGACTGGAGAGTTACGGAGTTACAGCATCGACAGAGTTACAGCTCGTGTTCCCAGACTGGGGAGTTACGGAGTTACAGCTCGTGTTCCCAGACTGGAGAGTTACGGAGTTACAGCTCGTGTTCCCAGACTGGAGAGTTAAGGAGTTACAGCTCGTGTTCCCAGACTGGGGAGTTACGGAGTTACAGCAGGTGTTCCCAGACTGGAGAGTTACGGAGTTACAGCTCGTGTATCCAGACTGGAGAGTTACGGAGTTACAGCTCGTGTTCCCAGACTGGAAAGTTACGGAGTTACAGCTCGTGTTCCCAGACTGGAGAGTTACGGAGTTACAGCATCGACGGAGTTACAGCTCGTGTTCCCAGACTGGAGAGTTACGGAGTTACGGCTCGTGTTCCCAGACTGGAGAGTTACGGAGTTACAGCTCGTGTTCCCAGACTGGGGAGTTACGGAGTTACAGCTCGTGTTCCCAGACTGGAGAGTTACGGAGGTACAGCTCGTGTTCTCACACTGGAGAGTTACCGAACTACAGCTCGTGGTCCCAGACTGGAGAGTTACGGAGTTACAGCTCGTGTTCCCAGACTGGAGAGTTACGGAGTTACAGCTCGTGTTCCCAGACTGGAGAGTTACGGAGCTACAGCTCGTGTTCCCAGACTAGAGAGTTACGGAGTTATAGCTCGTGTTCCCAGACTGAAGAGTTACGGAGTTACAGCTCGTGTTCCCAGACTTGAGAGTTACGGAGTTACAGCTCGTGCTCCCAGACTGGAGAGTTACGGAGTTACAGCTCGTGTTTCCAGACTGGAGAGTTACGGAGTTACAGCATCGACGGAGTTACAGCTCGTGTTCCCAGACTGGAGAGTTACGGAGTTACAGCTCGTGTTCCCAGACTGGAGAGTTACGGAGTTACAGCTCGTGTTCCCAGACTGAAGAGTTACGGAGTTACAGCTCGTGTTCCCAGACTGGAGAGTTATGGAGTTACAGCTCGTGTTCCCAGACTGGGGAGTTACGGAGTTACAGCTCGTGTTCCCAGACTGGAGAGTTACGGAGTTACAGCTCGTGTTCCCAGACTGGAGAGTTACGGAGTTACAGCTCGTGTTCCCAGACTGGAGAGTTACGGAGTTACAGCATCGACGGAGTTACAGCTCGTGTTCCCAGACTGGAGAGTTGCGGAGTTACAGCTCGTGTTCCCTGACTGGGGAGTTACGGAGTTACAGCTCGTGTTCCCAGACTGGAGTGTTATGGAGTTACAGCTCGTGTTCCCAGACTGGGGAGTTACGGAGTTACAGCTCGTGTTCCCAGACTGGAGAGTTACGGAGTTACAGCTCGTGTTCCCAGACTGGGGAGTTACGGAGTTACAGCTCGTGTTCCCAGACTGGAGAGTTACGGAGTTACAGCTCGTGTTCCCAGACTGGAGAGTTACGGAGTTACAGCTCGTGTTCCCAGACTGGGGAGTTACGGAGTTACAGCTTGTGTTCCCAGACTGGAGAGTTACGGAGTTACAGCTCGTGTTCCCAGACTGGAGAGTTACGGAGTTACAGCTCGTGTTCCCAGACTGGGGAGTTACGGAGTTACAGCTCGTGTTCCCAGACTGGAGAGTTACGGAGTTATAGCTTGTGTTCCCAGACTGGAGAGTTACGGAGTTACAGCATCGACAGAGTTACAGCTCGTGTTCCCAGACTGGAGAGTTACGGAGTTACAGCTCGTGTTCCCAGACTGGAGAGTTACGGAGGTACAGCTCGTGTTCTCACACTGGAGAGTTACCGAACTACAGCTCGTGTTCCCAGACTGGAGAGTTACGGAGTTACAGCTCGTGTTCCCAGACTGGAGAGTTACGGAGCTACAGCTCGTGTTCCCAGACTAGAGAGTTACGGAGTTATAGCTCGTGTTCCCAGACTGAAGAGTTACGGAGTTACAGCTCGTGTTCCCAGACTGGAGAGTTACGGAGTTACAGCTCGTGCTCCCAGACTGGAGAGTTACGGAGTTACAGCATCGACGGAGTTACAGCTCGTGTTCCCTGACTGGAGAGTTACGGAGTTACAGCTCGTGTTCCCTGACTGGGGAGTTACGGAGTTACAGCTCGTGTTCCCAGACTGGAGAGTTATGGAGTTACAGCTCGTGTTCCCAGACTGGGGAGTTACGGAATTACAGCTCGTGTTCCCAGACTGGAGAGTTACGGAGTTACAGCTCGTGTTCCCAGACTGGGGAGTTACAGCTCGTGTTCCCAGACTGGAGAGTTACGGAGTTACAGCACGTGTTCCCAGACTGGAGAGTTACGGAGTTACAGCTCGTGTTCCCAGACTGGGGAGTTACGGAGTTACAGCTGGTGTTCCCAGACTGGAGAGTTACGGAGTTACAGCTCGTGTTCCCAGACTGGAGAGTTACGGAGTTACAGCTCGTGTTCCCAGACTGGGGAGTTACGGAGTTACAGCTCGTGTTCCCAGACTGGAGAGTTACGGAGTTACAGCTCGTGTTCCCAGACTGGAGAGTTACGGAGTTACAGCTCGTGTTCCCAGACTGGAGAGTTACGGAGTTACAGCTCGTGTTCCCAGACTGGGGAGTTACGGAGTTACAGCTCGTGTTCCGAGACTGGAGAGTTACGGAGTTACAGCTCGTGTTCCCAGACTGGAGAGTTACGGAGTTACAGCTTGTGTTCCCAGACTGGAGAGTTACGGAGTTACAGCTCGTGTTCCCAGACTGGAGAGTTACGGAGTTACAGCTCGTGTTCCCAGACTGGAGAGTTACGGAATTACAGCTCGTGTTCCCAGACTGGGGAGTTACGGAGTTACAGCTCGTGTTCCCAGGCTGGAGAGTTACGGAGTTACAGCTCGTGCTCCCAGACTGGAGAGTTACGGAGTTACAGCTCGTGTTCCCAGACTGGAGAGTTACGGAGTTACAGCTCGTGTTCCCAGACTGGAGAGTTCACCACACATCGACGGAGTTACAGCTCGTGTTTCCAGACTGGAGAGTTCACCACACATCGACGGAGTTACAGCTCGTGTTTCCAGACTGGAGAGTTCACCACACATCGACGGAGTTACAGCTCGTGTTCCCAGACTGGAGAGTTCACCCCACATCGACGGAGTTACGGCTCGTGTTCCAAGACTGGAGAGTTCACCACAAATCAACGGAGTTACAGCTCGTGTTCCATGACTGGAGAGTTCACCACACATCGACGGAGTTACAGCTCGTGTTTCCAGACTGGAGAGTTCACCCCACATCGACGGAGTTACAGCTCGTGTTCCATGACTGGAGAGTTCACCACACATCGACGGAGTTACAGCTCGTGTTTCCAGACTGGGGAGTTCACCACACATCGACGGAGTTACAGCTCGTGTTCCCAGACTGGAGAGTTCACCCCACATCGACGGAGTTACAGCTCGTGTTCCCAGACTGGAGAGTTCACCACACATCGACGGAGTTACAGCTCGTGTTCCCAGACTGGATAGGAGTTCACCACACATCGACGGAGTTACAGCTCGTGTTCCCAGACTGGAGAGTTCACCACACATCGACGGAGTTACAGCTCGTGTTCCCAGACTGGAGAGTTACGGAGTTACGGCTCGTGTTCCCAGACTGGAGAGTTACGGAGTTACAGCTCGTGTTCCCAGACTGGGGAGTTACGGAGTTACAGCTCGTGTTCCCAGACTGGAGAGTTACGGAGGTACAGCTCGTGTTCTCACACTGGAGAGTTACCGAACTACAGCTCGTGTTCCCAGACTGGAGAGTTACGGATTTACAGCTCGTGTTCCCAGACTGGAGAGTTACGGAGTTACAGCTCGTGTTCCCAGACTGGAGAGTTACGGAGCTACAGCTCGTGTTCCCAGACTAGAGAGTTACGGAGTTATAGCTCGTGTTCCCATCCTGAAGAGTTACGGAGTTACAGCTCGTGTTCCCAGACTTGAGAGTTACGGAGTTACAGCTCGTGTTCCCAGACTGGAGAGTTACGGAGTTACAGCTCGTGTTTCCAGACTGGAGAGTTACGGAGTTACAGCATCGACGGAGTTACAGCTCGTGTTCCCAGACTGGAGAGTTACGGAGTTACAGCTCGTGTTCCCAGACTGGAGAGTTACGGAGTTACAGCTCGTGTTCCCAGACTGGGGAGTTACGGAGTTACAGCTCGTGTTCCCAGACTGGAGAGTTACGGAGTTACAGCTCGTGTTCCCAGACTGGAGAGTTACGGAGTTACAGCTCGTGTTCCCAGACTGGAGAGTTACGGAGTTACAGCATCGACGGAGTTACAGCTCGTGTTCCCAGACTGGAGAGTTACGGAGTTACAGCTCGTGTTCCCTGACTGGGGAGTTACGGAGTTACAGCTCGTGTTCCCAGACTGGAGAGTTACGGAGCTACAGCTCGTGTTCCCAGACTAGAGAGTTACGGAGTTATAGCTCGTGTTCCCAGACTGAAGAGTTACGGAGTTACAGCTCGTGTTCCCAGACTGGAGAGTTACGGAGTTACAGCTCGTGCTCCCAGACTGGAGAGTTACGGAGTTACAGCATCGACGGAGTTACAGCTCGTGTTCCCTGACTGGAGAGTTACGGAGTTACAGCTCGTGTTCCCTGACTGGGGAGTTACGGAGTTACAGCTCGTGTTCCCAGACTGGAGAGTTATGGAGTTACAGCTCGTGTTCCCAGACTGGGGAGTTACGGAATTACAGCTCGTGTTCCCAGACTGGAGAGTTACGGAGTTACAGCTCGTGTTCCCAGACTGGGGAGTTACAGCTCGTGTTCCCAGACTGGAGAGTTACGGAGTTACAGCACGTGTTCCCAGACTGGAGAGTTACGGAGTTACAGCTCGTGTTCCCAGACTGGGGAGTTACGGAGTTACAGCTGGTGTTCCCAGACTGGAGAGTTACGGAGTTACAGCTTGTGTTCCCAGACTGGAGAGTTACGGAGTTACAGCTCGTGTTCCCAGACTGGGGAGTTACGGAGTTACAGCTCGTGTTCCCAGACTGGAGAGTTACGGAGTTACAGCTCGTGTTCCCAGACTGGAGAGTTACGGAGTTACAGCTCGTGTTCCCAGACTGGAGAGTTACGGAGTTACAGCTCGTGTTCCCAGACTGGGGAGTTACGGAGTTACAGCTCGTGTTCCGAGACTGGAGAGTTACGGAGTTACAGCTCGTGTTCCCAGACTGGAGAGTTACGGAGTTACAGCTTGTGTTCCCAGACTGGAGAGTTACGGAGTTACAGCTCGTGTTCCCAGACTGGAGAGTTACGGAGTTACAGCTCGTGTTCCCAGACTGGAGAGTTACGGAATTACAGCTCGTGTTCCCAGACTGGGGAGTTACGGAGTTACAGCTCGTGTTCCCAGGCTGGAGAGTTACGGAGTTACAGCTCGTGCTCCCAGACTGGAGAGTTACGGAGTTACAGCTCGTGTTCCCAGACTGGAGAGTTACGGAGTTACAGCTCGTGTTCCCAGACTGGAGAGTTCACCACACATCGACGGAGTTACAGCTCGTGTTTCCAGACTGGAGAGTTCACCACACATCGACGGAGTTACAGCTCGTGTTTCCAGACTGGAGAGTTCACCACACATCGACGGAGTTACAGCTCGTGTTCCCAGACTGGAGAGTTCACCCCACATCGACGGAGTTACGGCTCGTGTTCCAAGACTGGAGAGTTCACCACAAATCAACGGAGTTACAGCTCGTGTTCCATGACTGGAGAGTTCACCACACATCGACGGAGTTACAGCTCGTGTTTCCAGACTGGAGAGTTCACCCCACATCGACGGAGTTACAGCTCGTGTTCCATGACTGGAGAGTTCACCACACATCGACGGAGTTACAGCTCGTGTTTCCAGACTGGGGAGTTCACCACACATCGACGGAGTTACAGCTCGTGTTCCCAGACTGGAGAGTTCACCCCACATCGACGGAGTTACAGCTCGTGTTCCCAGACTGGAGAGTTCACCACACATCGACGGAGTTACAGCTCGTGTTCCCAGACTGGATAGGAGTTCACCACACATCGACGGAGTTACAGCTCGTGTTCCCAGACTGGAGAGTTCACCACACATCGACGGAGTTACAGCTCGTGTTCCCAGACTGGAGAGTTACGGAGTTACGGCTCGTGTTCCCAGACTGGAGAGTTACGGAGTTACAGCTCGTGTTCCCAGACTGGGGAGTTACGGAGTTACAGCTCGTGTTCCCAGACTGGAGAGTTACGGAGGTACAGCTCGTGTTCTCACACTGGAGAGTTACCGAACTACAGCTCGTGTTCCCAGACTGGAGAGTTACGGATTTACAGCTCGTGTTCCCAGACTGGAGAGTTACGGAGTTACAGCTCGTGTTCCCAGACTGGAGAGTTACGGAGCTACAGCTCGTGTTCCCAGACTAGAGAGTTACGGAGTTATAGCTCGTGTTCCCATCCTGAAGAGTTACGGAGTTACAGCTCGTGTTCCCAGACTTGAGAGTTACGGAGTTACAGCTCGTGTTCCCAGACTGGAGAGTTACGGAGTTACAGCTCGTGTTTCCAGACTGGAGAGTTACGGAGTTACAGCATCGACGGAGTTACAGCTCGTGTTCCCAGACTGGAGAGTTACGGAGTTACAGCTCGTGTTCCCAGACTGGAGAGTTACGGAGTTACAGCTCGTGTTCCCAGACTGGGGAGTTACGGAGTTACAGCTCGTGTTCCCAGACTGGAGAGTTACGGAGTTACAGCTCGTGTTCCCAGACTGGAGAGTTACGGAGTTACAGCTCGTGTTCCCAGACTGGAGAGTTACGGAGTTACAGCATCGACGGAGTTACAGCTCGTGTTCCCAGACTGGAGAGTTACGGAGTTACAGCTCGTGTTCCCTGACTGGGGAGTTACGGAGTTACAGCTCGTGTTCCCAGACTGGAGAGTTATGGAGTTACAGCTCGTGTTCCCAGACTGGGGAGTTACGGAGTTACAGCTCGTGTTCCCAGACTGGAGAGTTACGGAGTTACAGCTCGTGTTCCCAGACTGGAGAGTTACGGAGTTACAGCTCGTGTTCCCAGACTGGGGAGTTACGGAATTACAGCTTGTGTTCCCAGACTGGAGAGTTACGGAGTTACAGCTCGTGTTCCCAGACTGGAGAGTTACGGAGTTACAGCTCGTGTTCCCAGACTGGGGAGTTACGGAGTTACAGCTCGTGTTCCCAGACTGGAGAGTTACGGAGTTATACCTCGTGTTCCCAGACTGGAGAGTTACGGAGTTACAGCATCGACAGAGTTACAGCTCGTGTTCCCAGACTGGAGAGTTACGGAGTTACAGCTCGTGTTCCCAGACTGGAGAGTTACGGAGGTACAGCTCGTGTTCTCACACTGGAGAGTTACCGAACTACAGCTCGTGTTCCCAGACTGGAGAGTTACGGAGTTACAGCTCGTGTTCCCAGACTGGAGAGTTACGGAGCTACAGCTCGTGTTCCCAGACTAGAGAGTTACGGAGTTATAGCTCGTGTTCCCAGACTGAAGAGTTACGGAGTTACAGCTCGTGTTCCCAGACTGGAGAGTTACGGAGTTACAGCTCGTGCTCTCAGACTGGAGAGTTACGGAGTTACAGCATCGACGGAGTTACAGCTCGTGTTCCCAGACTGGAGAGTTACGGAGTTACAGCTCGTGTTCCCTGACTGGGGAGTTACGGAGTTACAGCTCGTGTTCCCAGACTGGAGAGTTACGGAGCTACAGCTCGTGTTCCCAGACTAGAGAGTTACGGAGTTATAGCTCGTGTTCCCAGACTGAAGAGTTACGGAGTTACAGCTCGTGTTCCCAGACTTGAGAGTTACGGAGTTACAGCTCGTGCTCCCAGACTGGAGAGTTACGGAGTTACAGCTCGTGTTTCCAGACTGGAGAGTTACGGAGTTACAGCATCGACGGAGTTACAGCTCGTGTTCCCAGACTGGAGAGTTACGGATTTACAGCTCGTGTTCCCAGACTGGAGAGTTACGGAGTTACAGCTCGTGTTCCCAGACTGGGGAGTTACGGAGTTACAGCTCGTGTTCCCAGACTGGAGAGTTACGGAGTTACAGCTCGTGTTCCCAGACTGGAGAGTTACGGAGTTACAGCTCGTGTTCCCAGACTGGAGAGTTACGGAGTTACAGCATCGACGGAGTTACAGCTCGTGTTCCCAGACTGGAGAGTTACGGAGTTACAGCTCGTGTTCCCTGACTGGGGAGTTACGGAGTTACAGCTCGTGTTCCCAGACTGGAGAGTTATGGAGTTACAGCTGGTGTTCCCAGACTGGGGAGTTACGGAGTTACAGCTCGTGTTCCCAGACTGGAGAGTTACGGAGTTACAGCTCGTGTTCCCAGACTGGGGAGTTACGGAGTTACAGCTCGTGTTCCCAGACTGGAGAGTTACGGAGTTACAGCTCGTGTTCCCAGACTGGGGAGTTACGGAGTTACAGCTCGTGTTCCCAGACTGGAGAGTTACGGAGTTACAGCTCGTGTTCCCAGACTGGAGAGTTACGGAGTTACAGCTCGTGTTCCCAGGCTGGAGAGTTACGGAGTTACAGCTCGTGCTCCCAGACTGGAGAGTTACGGAGTTACAGCTCGTGTTCCCAGACTGGGGAGTTACGGAGTTACAGCTCGTGTTCCCAGACTGGAGAGTTACGGAGTTACAGCTCGTGTTCCCAGACTGGAGAGTTAAGGAGTTACAGCTCGTGTTCCCAGACTGGGGAGTTACGGAGTTACAGCAGGTGTTCCTAGACTGGAGAGTTACGGAGTTACAGCTCGTGTATCCAGACTGGAGAGTTACGGAGTTACAGCTCGTGTTCCCAGACTGGAAAGTTACGGAGTTACAGCTCGTGTTCCCAGACTGGAGAGTTACGGAGTTACAGCATCGACGGAGTTACAGCTCGTGTTCCCAGACTGGAGAGTTACGGAGTTACGGCTCGTGTTCCCAGACTGGAGAGTTACGGAGTTACAGCTCGTGTTCCCAGACTGGGGTGTTACGGAGTTACAGCTCGTGTTCCCAGACTGGAGAGTTACGGAGGTACAGCTCGTGTTCTCACACTGGAGAGTTACGGAGCTACAGCTCGTGTTCCCAGACTAGAGAGTTACGGAGTTATAGCTCGTGTTCCCAGACTGAAGAGTTACGGAGTTACAGCTCGTGTTCCCAGACTTGAGAGTTACGGAGTTAGAGCTCGTGCTCCCAGACTGGAGAGTTACGGAGTTACAGCTCGTGTTTCCAGACTGGAGAGTTACGGAGTTACAGCATCGACAGAGTTACAGCTCGTGTTCCCAGACTGGAGAGTTACGGAGTTACAGCTCGTGTTCCCAGACTGGAGAGTTACGGAGTTACAGGTCGTGTTCCCAGACTGGGGAGTTACGGAGTTACAGCTCGTGTTCCCAGACTGGAGAGTTACGGAGTTACAGCTCGTGTTCCCAGACTGGAGAGTTACGGAGTTACAGCTCGTGTTCCCAGACTGGAGAGTTACGGAGTTACAGCATCGACGGAGTTACAGCTCGTGTTCCCAGACTGGAGAGTTACGGAGTTACAGCTCGTGTTCCCTGACTGGGGAGTTACGGAGTTACAGCTCGTGTTCCCAGACTGGAGAGTTATGGAGTTACAGCTCGTGTTCCCAGACTGGGGAGTTACGGAGTTACAGCTCGTGTTCCCAGACTGGAGAGTTACGGAGTTACAGCTCGTGTTCCCAGACTGGGGAGTTACGGAGTTACAGCTCGTGTTCCCAGACTGGAGAGTTAAGGAGTTACAGCTCGTGTTCCCAGACTGGGGTGTTACGGAGTTACAGCTCGTGTTCCCAGACTGGAGAGTTACGGAGTTACAGCTCGTGTATCCAGACTTGAGAGTTACGGAGTTACAGCTCGTGTTCCCAGACTGGAGAGTTACGGAGTTACAGCTCGTGTATCCAGACTTGAGAGTTACGGAGTTACAGCTCGTGTTCCCAGACTGGAGAGTTACGGATTTACAGCTCGTGTTCCCAGACTGGGGAGTTACGGAGTTACAGCTCGTGTTCCCAGACTGGAGAGTTACGGAGTTACAGCTCGTGTTCCCAGACTGGAGAGTTACGGAGTTACAGCTCGTGTTCCCAGACTGGAGAGTTACGGAGTTACAGCATCGACAGAGTTACAGCTCGTGTTCCCAGACTGGGGAGTTACGGAGTTACAGCTCGTGTTCCCAGACTGGAGAGTTATGGAGTTACAGCTCGTGTTCCCAGACTGGGGAGTTACGGAGTTACAGCTCGTGTTCCCAGACTGGAGAGTTACGGAGTTACAGCTCGTGTTCCCAGACTGGGGAGTTACGGAGTTACAGCTCGTGTTCCCAGACTGGAGAGTTACGGAGTTACAGCTCGTGTTCCCAGACTGGAGAGTTACGGAGTTACAGCTCGTGTTCCCAGACTGGGGAGTTACGGAGTTACAGCTTGTGTTCCCAGACTGGAGAGTTACGGAGTTACAGCTCGTGTTCCCAGACTGGAGAGTTACGGAGTTACAGCTCGTGTTCCCAGACTGGGGAGTTACGGAGTTACAGCTCGTGTTCCCAGACTGGAGAGTTACGGAGTTATAGCTCGTGTTCCCAGACTGGAGAGTTACGGAGTTACAGCATCGACAGAGTTACAGCTCGTGTTCCCAGACTGGAGAGTTACGGAGTTACAGCTCGTGTTCCCAGACTGGAGAGTTACGGAGGTACAGCTCGTGTTCTCACACTGGAGAGTTACCGAACTACAGCTCGTGTTCCCAGACTGGAGAGTTACGGAGTTACAGCTCGTGTTCCCAGACTGGAGAGTTACGGAGCTACAGCTCGTGTTCCCAGACTAGAGAGTTACGGAGTTATAGCTCGTGTTCCCAGACTGAAGAGTTACGGAGTTACAGCTCGTGTTCCCAGACTGGAGAGTTACGGAGTTACAGCTCGTGCTCCCAGACTGGAGAGTTACGGAGTTACAGCATCGACGGAGTTACAGCTCGTGTTCCCAGACTGGAGAGTTACGGAGTTACAGCTCGTGTTCCCTGACTGGGGAGTTACGGAGTTACAGCTGGTGTTCCCAGACTGGAGAGTTATGGAGTTACAGCTCGTGTTCCCAGACTGGGGAGTTACGGAATTACAGCTCGTGTTCCCAGACTGGAGAGTTACGGAGTTACAGCTCGTGTTCCCAGACTGGGGAGTTACAGCTCGTGTTCCCAGACTGGAGAGTTACGGAGTTACAGCTCGTGTTCCCAGACTGGAGAGTTACGGAGTTACAGCTCGTGTTCCCAGACTGGGGAGTTACGGAGTTACAGCTGGTGTTCCCAGACTGGAGAGTTACGGAGTTACAGCTCGTGTTCCCAGACTGGAGAGTTACGGAGTTACAGCTCGTGTTCCCAGACTGGGGAGTTACGGAGTTACAGCTCGTGTTCCCAGACTGGAGAGTTACGGAGTTACAGCTCGTGTTCCCAGACTGGAGAGTTACGGAGTTACAGCTCGTGTTCCCAGACTGGAGAGTTACGGAGTTACAGCTCGTGTTCCCAGACTGGGGAGTTACGGAGTTACAGCTCGTGTTCCGAGACTGGAGAGTTACGGAGTTACAGCTCGTGTTCCCAGACTGGAGAGTTACGGAGTTACAGCTTGTGTTCCCAGACTGGAGAGTTACGGAGTTACAGCTCGTGTTCCCAGACTGGAGAGTTACGGAGTTACAGCTCGTGTTCCCAGACTGGAGAGTTACGGAATTACAGCTCGTGTTCCCAGACTGGGGAGTTACGGAGTTACAGCTCGTGTTCCCAGGCTGGAGAGTTACGGAGTTACAGCTCGTGCTCCCAGACTGGAGAGTTACGGAGTTACAGCTCGTGTTCCCAGACTGGAGAGTTACGGAGTTACAGCTCGTGTTCCCAGACTGGAGAGTTCACCACACATCGACGGAGTTACAGCTCGTGTTTCCAGACTGGAGAGTTCACCACACATCGACGGAGTTACAGCTCGTGTTTCCAGACTGGAGAGTTCACCACACATCGACGGAGTTACAGCTCGTGTTCCCAGACTGGAGAGTTCACCCCACATCGACGGAGTTACGGCTCGTGTTCCAAGACTGGAGAGTTCACCACAAATCAACGGAGTTACAGCTCGTGTTCCATGACTGGAGAGTTCACCACACATCGACGGAGTTACAGCTCGTGTTTCCAGACTGGAGAGTTCACCCCACATCGACGGAGTTACAGCTCGTGTTCCATGACTGGAGAGTTCACCACACATCGACGGAGTTACAGCTCGTGTTTCCAGACTGGGGAGTTCACCACACATCGACGGAGTTACAGCTCGTGTTCCCAGACTGGAGAGTTCACCCCACATCGACGGAGTTACAGCTCGTGTTCCCAGACTGGAGAGTTCACCACACATCGACGGAGTTACAGCTCGTGTTCCCAGACTGGATAGGAGTTCACCACACATCGACGGAGTTACAGCTCGTGTTCCATGACTGGAGAGTTCACCCCACATCGACGGAGTTACAGCTCGTGTTCCATGACTGGAGAGTTCACCACACATCGACGGAGTTACAGCTCGTGTTCCCAGACTGGGGAGGAGTTCACCACAAATCGACGGAGTTACAGCTCGTGTTCCCAGACTGGAGAGTTCACCACAAATCGACGGAGTTACAGCTCGTGTTCCCAGACTGGAGAGATCACCACACATCGACGGAGTTACAGCTCGTGTTCCCAGACTGGTGAGTTCACCACAAATCGACGGAGTTACAGCTCGTGTTCCCAGACTGGAGAGTTCACCACACATCGACGGAGTTACAGCTCGTGTTCCCAGACTGGATAGGAGTTCACCACACATCGACGGAGTTACAGCTCGTGTTCCAAGACTGGGGAGTTCACCACACATCGACGGAGTTACAGCTCGTGTTCCCAGACTGGATAGGAGTTCACCACACATCGACGGAGTTACAGCTCGTGTTTCCAGACTGGAGAGGAGTTCACCACACATCGACGGAGTTACAGCTCGTGTTCCCAGACTGGAGAGGAGTTCACCACACATCGACGGAGTTACAGCTCGTGTTTCCAGACTGGAGATTTCACCACACATCGACTTGCCTGACTCCAGTAATCTTATTACCGAACGCTGGGCCATTTCAATAACTGGAGACTGTTCCAGTCGCCGGAGAATACAAAAAACACAGAAAGTTTTTTGAAAACCAGCGAAGAACAGACTTCCCCATAAATATGCAAAATTAGCAAATCAAGATTTATGAAAATTATGGGATTGGTGATATGCAATCTAGTGACTACTTTGATTAATACTAAGTTGTTAACATTTATTGACTTGCAAAATAAATGCAATTTAACTTGGTCTTATTTCAAATTGATTTATTTCCAGTTGTTTTCGTTTCATATGAAACTGTTTGCAGTTCATTTTTGATGTAGTGAAATAACTCAATTTACCAACTTGATCATCTGCAGATGAAATGAAAATCCCTTGCACTTTCCTAGATTGAACTTAAGACAGTTACCATGATTGTTTAATTAAAGTCAGTGAAAATAAATATGTTGCGAGGGAGGAATATCCACCAGTCTTAAACACCGCCAGATTAAGTGACGATGATTGAGTGACGATAGTTAGTTCCAGTGATATATTGCGGAGCGCAGGTATTCACAAATGCAGGGTCAGACATGAAGGACCGAGCATCGGTTACCTATTTTAGACGATACTCTGAATTTCGGACGCATCAGTAACATACATATATATAGCTGCAGCTGATAAATATTGCAGGAATGGTGTCAGTTGACCTTAATTCTATGCAAACATGGTGGTAACATTTAAGGATTTTTGTGGATCACTTACAATTACCCCTCCATTTTGACATAAAACGCAACTGGACTGAGGCGCCATATATTTTGGTGTTCATTACATGGGAAAAGTACATTTCACAGGTATGTCAGGTTACTTAGCATGATAATCCCACGCATCTATAAAATGATACCTCATGTTCCTTTGTAATAACTTATTGTGACAACATGCACGTTTTTCCCGCACGCATTCGGCATTACCACGAGCAGTTTCTTGAGTCATGCTATTTATAATTTCACGTTATGGCCAGGGAACTTGCGGTTCTGTCGACTTGTACGACCTCGGAGGCACGTGACCGCGATGTAGGTGATTAACAGTTCCTGGAATTCCTTCGTCAATACATCGCCGTGTACGGAGTGGCCGCGTGGCCACACGGCCTGACATCAGCGATCGGCAAACCTATTAGATAAAGTTCGATAAGGTGAGGCTCGGGCAGGGCAGATTGTTTTACTCAGCATGCAGCCAAAATGTTTGAAGTTGTGTAGTAAAGTGGATAGCGTATCAAAAATGTTGTTTTGTGTTAGCAGCACTACGTCTCATTGCTTTGAGGTATTGGTGCAAAAAGGTGAACTTAAACACATGTAACGTGAAGATCTTAGCATAAAGGACGGAACTGTCAATTCACAGTAATTAAACTGCATGCTATTGACATTAACAACTACGATTGGAAAACTGGATTAATCAATGGATGCACGTGTTAAGTTCCCTGTGTTGAACACAGTATACTATTAGAACGTATCATCGAAGAGATGCACATCGATATCCAAATTTTGAATGTTCACAAGAACAGAAACACAAAACTTCGGATTGCAAAGGATTGAGTTTACTAGCTTTATTTGAAAATATGCAGTTGGAAAAGTATCGAACAATAAAATATTATAAAGTCAAATAATGAACGACATTTGATATGAGCATATCGAATGTGACAATGACAAACGTTAATGTATTTAATGCAAGAGACGATTACATTAAAAGTCACTCTATTTAAATCGGCGTCACGGTTAAATACTTAGGTGCATGGACAATAATCTTGGAAAATGAAATTAATTGTTTATCGCCTCGGTATCATATTTTGCCTGAATAACATCTTTCCTGCGATTGCGATTGCGATATTGGGAATGTTTGCCAGTGCAAGCTGAGTGAATATGCTGCAAGGGTGAAGTTAAACAATTGATAGAATTCGTACACTGAAGTATATTTTAGAATCCACGTCTGTGTTCAGATGAGTGATAACGCACCATGTCGGTTCCTTTACGCCCTCACAAAACTTGGTTATAGCTCAATTTTCGTCCGGATATGGAACAGACCATGCGGCCCATGGGATATTGAAATTCCATTGAAGTTCATAAAATCTTGATCATCGTGCATTTCGCTGGATCGAGCCAGGGGTGTTGAAAAGTGCCAACTTACTATATATAGTTGGCGCCAAAATATTCCCTCCAAGAACTTGCTCCGGGGCCGAAAATGTCCCAATTTAACCATTTGTTTTGCTCTGTGGTCATCAATTATGTAAAGAGCATAGGTGGGCAACGTTACTTCCAAATTTAACTTCGTTACTCGTTACTCCGTTACTCCAAAAATGTAACCCGTTACTCGTTACTCCGTTACATCGTCAACAAATGTAACGGATGTTACAGTTACCCCGTTACTCCGTTACTTTTGTAAAACGAGGTGATATCAATTATGACAGAATGAAGATAGAGAAGCGAAACCGGTAACAATGTGTTTGTCTCGTCGATACACGTCTCCCAATATGCAGCATGACCATCGACATGTCCAGGTCACCACTTGACCTTGACCTGAGGTAAAATTTCTAAGTTGACCTAAACTAGTCAACATGAATAGATGTCCAAGCGACTTGGCGAGACGAACACGATGGCATAACAATTATTGTCATATTTTTATTAGGTAGAAAGTTATTTGCGAAAAACTGTTTTGCAATACTGTTTTGTCTTTTAGACCTTTGATCACCTCTGGAGCCAAAACTATTGACCTGAGCTAAAACTTGAGGACACCATGCCGATTGCATATTTCAAGAGCTTTCGATTGCGTGTTTCGTTTGTTCCTAGCTATCATAATTCTCGAGATATTTTGGGGTTTCCGGAGCAAAGTGCTAACAAAATTGTTTTGCATATTTGACCCCATTTTGCCTCATTTGACCTCGAGACCTAGGGTCATTCAAATTTCGCAAAACAGAGTTCCCTACAGAACCTCCCTACCCTACAAATTTCGTTATTGTAGCTCTTATGGGGGGGCGAGATATTAGGGAATGGGGGAATCCCCCCCCCCCCCCCTCGAGTGTGTAATTATCAGAGGCTCGCTACTCGTTACTGGAAGCTCGCCTTTATCATAAACTAGTGCCGTCAGCTTGCCGCCGGCCTATATCAGCTGACAACATTGTCAACGTTACGCGGCATCGGGATCGGGAGACAGCTACCTTTATCGCAGTCATTGCGCATTGCGCCGCATTAACCCGCGCCGTGCCGGTGCTCGGCGCCACCTTCGCTGTGCCGGGGGGTGGGGGGGGGGGGGGGACGTTTCGACGCCCCCTCTAACTCGGCTCCTATGTAACGTAGACACAAACCGAAAACACTGTTCGAAAGCTAGTCAAAATGCATTTTGGAACTATTTTTTAGACATTGTTTTTCTCAGGTCAATATTGAGGTTACCAGAGGTCATCAAAGGCCAGATTTTGCAGTTTCAGGACTTTGCTCCAGAAGCCCCCAAATATCTCGGGAACTATGTATGATAGCTAGGAACAAACGGAACAAAAACAATCGAAAGCTCTTGAACAAAGCAATCGCCAAATTATGCTCAACTTTTAGCTTAGGTCAACAGTTTAGGCTCCGAAGGTCAAATTAAAGGTAATTTTTTACCAAAACTGTTTTTTACAAATAACTTTGTACCTAATCAAGATAAGACAATCACTTTGACTCCATCGTGTATGTCTCGTCAAAGTGCTTCGAATCATATTCATGATGACCAGGTTAGGTCAACTTAGAAATTTGACCTCAGGTCAAGGTCAAGTGGTGACCCAATTAGGTCATGCTGCACATTGGGAGATGTGCCTCGACGAGACAAACATATAAACACATTGGTGCAGGTTTCACTTATCTATCTTGATTTTGTCCGAAGTTATTGACAAAAAGTGTTGGTGACCTCGGATGACCTCATCTGACCCTGTAGGGGTCACTGAACAAAAATTACATCTGGAGCTTCAAAAATGGCCTATGATAACATGATCCAGAAGGAAATGGGCTGATATAATGCGTATCCTCAGAATAGGAAGCATTTGATTATTTCCCCCATTGACTTATAATGGTGAGGTCACGAAATTGACCCGACCTTAGGTAGCCGATATACAAAATCAGAGATCAACGAATTGTAGGTACCATTGCCCTTATGAAATCCTGCAAGTACGAAATCGATCGGCTACAAATTGTGACTGTGGTACGACCGCAAACTTTTTGGAGGTGGGGTCACGTGACCTGACCTGGTGACCTGACCTGAGATGACCCGAGGTCAAGAATTTCACACTATGTGGGCAATTGATGTCCCAACACCTGTACCAACAACGGCGGCGCTGCACGCCGCCGTATTTTAGCTATCCTCTAAAAATCTTAGGTGGGCGTCTAAACGCCCACCTTCCGGTACGGCACTGGTTAAGCAACAGCAAAACAGATACGATATTTGACAGCCCTTTACGCCATATGACATTCGATTTGTGTTTGCGTGTGTAAGGCATTGATTGTGCTGGTGCGAATAAGCCCGAGCGTGAAGAGAAACAAATATAGGAGAACAAAGTAACGGAGTAACGGAGTAACGGACTAAAAAGTAACGAAGTAACGGACTATAAAAGTAACTTCCGTTACTCGGTCCGTTACTGTAAACAAAATGTAACGAGTCCGTTACTTCGATACTAAAAAAGTAACTTCGTTAGTAACGGAGTAACGGGGTAACGGACCGGTGCCCACCTATGGTAAAGAGTACAATATGTGTAGTTGTGGTAATGCACAACTACACATACTTTTCAAATTAGCTGCCAAG
Organism: Chirona hameri; assembly: GCA_036785665.1. NCBI lineage: Eukaryota > Metazoa > Arthropoda > Thecostraca > Balanomorpha > Balanidae > Chirona > Chirona hameri. The sequence goes on along the minus strand of JAXIVJ010007523.1, from coordinate 2,819 downwards.
TTTCTTTCTTTACTATTGCTAGTTGTGAATCCCAAATACCACCACCCCCACCAACCAACCTTCGGCCGAGATCTACTAGGCCCATTTATCCCAGATCGAAATAATTATCGCCAAAAAATACGTGTCCTGAAATGTCTCTAAAGTAAGGGGCCGCCTACGAGGACGGGGCCACTTGCATTGCTATAGCATGCCGCTGGCCTACCGCCGGCCAGAATTTTACCAGCGGCCCACACGAATCATGAGATTTTGGAATACATCTCGCCTGGCCCTTGAACAATTGTCTTGGTGCATAGAGTTTTAGCCTGTAACATCTCAAGAAATTTGGTGAAATCTCAATAAATCATTGGTACAATGACAACGAGCTGGCATATCTTATTTGCTGCCATATCCTCTACTCGTTTGCGATACTGTACTCATTAGTCATTACTCAGTAATGCGGTTTGGATGCAGTGCTCAAGTGCCGTGCACAGGACAGGATATAGATTGCAATTTCCACGATAACTTGTACTGCAACAGTGCCGTGTTGTGTCGGCTTTATTGATTTATTCACTTCTATTGTGCTGTAATGCAGCTCTTCATCGAGTGCTCTCCGATGAAAGCAGTGAGTCATGACGTGGCAGTGTTAGCGCTGCCGCCGGCTCACAAATGGTTAGATACAGCGCAGTTTTCCAGTGGGTATTTAAACTTTGTTTGAGTTCCTTCTAATTTTAGGGTTAACAAGGAATGTAACGAATAGGGGCATGGGTGAAACTTTATATACTTTCGGGGTTTAGGGTTTTTTTCGGGGTTTTTATAACTGCATCCCAAAAAATTACAACCCCAATTATGAATATTACAACCTTATTATATATATTACAATTTACAACGCTGCCAGTAAATGCATAAGTAAATAAATACTGCGAACGGTGCGCAAAATCACCAACGGATTTTTTTCAATAGCAATAATAACCAGTATGGCGCCGTAGTTGGCGATGAACGAGCGAGCACGAAGGAAATGTATGATGAGATTGGTATGCGCAGTGCGCACGCATAAGGGTGCTACTTTCCTAGTACTGTTGCCTGACACCACACCAAATTTCAACTCGATCGGGCAAGTAGTTTCTGAGATACAAAAAGGGGTGCGCACTTGCGCACGTGCAGAGGCACCCCACCCCTGACTTGTGGGAAGGCGGTGGCTGAGGAGTCCCTAACCACACACCAAGTTTGCACACAATCAGCCCAGCCGTTGCAGAGTTTTTGCGAGCAGGCACTTTTCAGCACCCCTCACGCGGGACGCGCCACGCGCAGTGATAATCATCCACGTGAGTCGGCTCCGGTCTCAAACAGGGATATAGGGTGGATGAGGCACCCAGCAAAGAAGCCCGCTTGCCAATCGGACGTGCGGTTACAGAGATATGAGTTTCTGAAAAGCGTCGCCACGGGCCGGGCCAGGCCGCTCATATTCCGATTTTCCCCCTACTTCACAGAAGGACGAGCGAGCTCGAAGGCGCTCGCACGTAATCACCGATGTATTGATGGCTCTCATATGCCTCATATGACGTCCTGCAGTGTTATCCCGCCTTTACCGTGGGTGATTCCCGGTTTGATTGGTAATCAGTAATTTGATCCATAGCTTCGTTTCAAAGGCAGGAAGTATGTACTAACGTGCATTACTATGTTCTTTGGAGCGTGAGATGCAAGGTAGAACTGTATAGAGGTATAGGGTTTTATTAACACGCGCCCTGGAGAACCTCTGCAAATTACACGCACTGGAGGGGGGGGGATAAAGGCCCCGATAAGAAATACAATAACGAAAATTGTAGGGTGGAGAACTCTGTGGAGAACTCTGTTTTGTGAAAATTCCATGAGCCTAAGTCAATATCTCCAAGGTCAAATGAGGTCAAACATGCTAAGATTTGATTGTTATGCGCTCCTTGGCTTGACATTGTTATGGAAAGCAGTGATTGCGTTTAGAAGTTGCATTTAACCTCACGCCATTTACATCCCAGTAAGGCGCCTTAGTTGGCGATGAACGAGCGAGCGCGAAGGAAATATATCGTGAATTTCAACTCGATAGGGCAAGTAGTTTCGGAGATACAAAGAAGGTTGCACGTGCGCACGAACAGAGACACGTACCCATGGCTTGTGGGAAAGGCGGCGGCTGAGAGGTCCCTAACCACACACTAATTTTGGAAATCAACTCCCCCGGCAGTTCGTGGTTGGCACCAACCCTCGGCAGTGGGGGGGGGGGGGGGGGGGGGGGGGGGGGGAGAGGGGAGAGGGGAGAGGGGAGAGGGAGAGGGAGGAGAGTCGGTTCGTCACCACCATCGTATTTTATCTAGTGTAAATTAGTGTTTGCTCAGGGGAGAGGGTATGGGCCCCGTGCTTCCCCCCTGGCTAGGTCCATGGTCGTGGCTATATGCGCTTATATATATATATATATATATATATATATATATATATATATATATATATATATATATATATATATATATATATATATATATATATATATATATATATATATATATATATATATATATATATATATATATATATATATATATATATATATATATATATATATATATATATATATATATATATATATATATATATATATATATATATATATATATATATATATATATATATATATATATATATATATATAATATATATATATATATATATATATATATATATATATATATATATATATATATATATATATATATATATATATATATATATATATATATATATATATATATATATATATATATATATATATATATATATATATATATATATATATATATATATATATATATATATAT
>JAXIVJ010007522.1:45000-60414 GCA_036785665.1 Chirona hameri | reverse complement strand
CCAGCAAAACGCCTTTTTGGGCGATGACCGAGCGGGCGCGCACTGGTAAAGCTAAAACAGGTTTGAAATATGAAACGGTACGGGAGCACACGTGGTAGTAACACATAGTCCTTTTAGTCCTTTTACAAAAGGGAATACGTCCTGAGCGCAGCATCCTTAAGCGTATACAAACACGAATGCTTAGATAAATCAAGCCTTTTTAGATCAAGAATGATTTTGATTTTTGTTTATTTAGACGTCTGCGGGTGCCACGCGCTGTGTCTTCAGAACGCATCATAACAAAATCAAAATTGGTTTGACGGTCCTATCCAATAGTGAAAACCCAGTATCAATCGGAGGAGTGGTTGCAAAGTTATTAGCTTCTGAAAAGCGTCTGTATGGCCGGGTCGGGCAGGGTCGGTCGGGTCAAATGTAAATTTGTCTAGTAAGTTGACGAGAAACCCCACGGGCGCTTCGCGCCCGCTCGGTAATAATGAATATAATTAAATGAGTGGTACGATCACACGTCAGTGAGCAAGTGCTCAATTACTAGTGTAGCCATGTCAGACTAGTAGACCCTACACTTCAGGCCTCAGGCCTGCCACACCAGACAATACTGCCCTACACCATCGCCTGCCGGGCCTGAAAGCCGCCATCATAACCCGTGCCCGGTGATCAGGGACTCCTCCTCTCCCTGAGACGTCCCCGGTCCGGCCGGCGCAGACATCTCCGGTCCGGCCGGTGAGACGTTCCCCGGTCCGGCCGGTGAGACGTTCCCCGGTCCGGCCGGTGAGACGTTCCCCGGTCCGGCCGGTGAGACGTTCCCCGGTCCGGCCGGTGAGACGTTCCCCGGTCCGGCCGGTGAGACGTTCCCCGGTCCGGCCGGTGAGACGTTCCCCGGTCCGGCCGGTGAGACGTTCCCCGGTCCGGCCGGTGAGACGTTCCCCGGTCCGGCCGGTGAGACGTTCCCCGGTCCGGCCGGTGAGACGTTCCCCGGTCCGGCCGGTGAGACGTCCCCCGGTCCAGCCGGCGCAGACATCCCCGGTCCGGCCGGCGCAGACATCCCCGGTCCAGCCGGTGAGACGTCCCCGGGTCCAGCCGGCGCAGACATCCCCGATCCGGCCGGCGCAGACATCCCCGGTCCGGCCGGCGCAGACATCCCCGGTCCGGCCGGTGAGACGTCCCCGGGTCCAGCCGGCGCAGACATCCCCGGTCCGGCCGGCGCAGACATCCCCGGTCCGGCCGGTGAGACGTTCCCGGGTCCAGCCGGTGAGACGTTCCCGGGTCCAGCCGGTGAGACGTTCCCGGGTCCGGCCGGTGAGACGTTCCCGGGTCCGGCCGGTGAGACGTTCCCGGGTCCAGCCGGTGAGACGTTCCCGGGTCCGGCCGGTGAGACGTTCCCGGGTCCAGCCGGTGAGACGTTCCCGGGTCCGGCCGGTGAGACGTTCCCGGGTCCAGCCGGTGAGACATCCCCGATCCGGCCGGTGAGACGTCCCCGGGTCCAGCCGGTGAGACATCCCCGGGTCCGGCCCCTGAGACATCCCCGGTCCGGCCGGCGCAGACACCGCCCCCAGCTGCCCCGCTCTGACGGCCGCCACTCGCGCCTCCACTCATTGTCCGTGGTGCGTAACAACAGCGCGCCATCACCGTAATAACTTACATCAGTTCGGCGGCCAATTAATGATAACGGAGCGCGCGTTAAGTAATAGCGGCGGCTAGCGCGTGCCTGCGGCAGAGGCTCCTTTCACGCTTCCGCCGGCGGGCCGGCCGGGCCGCACCGTCAGGCGTGTTATGCATTGGATCGGCGCGGGGCGAACAATTCATTAGCGGCAGGCGGCGGTGAGTCGGCGTGCCCCGGCGTGCCCCGGCGCGCGGCCTGGCCGGAACTGCGCACGACTGAGAGACGCAGGGATGCTCGGCCGACTGAGGGACGCTCGCTCGCTCTCGGGTCTGTCGCACCCCATGAGGAGCCCATAACGAGACACTGATGGATAGTGCTGACGAGAGACGCTGTGCTGACGCACATCGGTGACACGGTTTCGACAGAGAGACACAGGTCGCTTGCCTCGAGAGTTGTACGCTTTATATGTTGTTTCTCCGTGCAGGGCCGGCGCCACGGATTTTTGTCAGGGGGGGCAAGTCAAAATTTAGGGGGCCTCCATTTGAGAAGGGGCCTTTTACCTCCATAGGGCTCCTCTCACCTCCTCTATGGCTCCCAGACCGCCGCTTCTGGACTTCAGCGGCATCTCCGACCTCCATAGGACCCCTCTGGCCTATAGGGCCCCTTGCCTTTGACCTCCAGAGGGCCTCTCTGGCTTCCAGAGGGCCCCTCTGGCCTCCAGGGGCCACCTCTGACCTCCATAGGTCCCCTCTGACATCCTCTCTGGCTTCCAGATGGCCTCCTCTGGCCTTCAAATGCCCCTCTGACCTCCATAGGACCCCCTCTGGCTTACAGGGGCCCCTGTGAACTCCGCGATGGGGTCTGCGAGCTGGGGCCTCTTTGAAGCATGGATGGGTCTCCTTAAATGACAGGGGGGCAACAAGATATGTTTGCACCCCCCCCCCCCCCCGGCCCGACGACAGGGGGCTCCTATCCCCCCCCCCCGTGGCGCCGCCGCTGTCTCCGTGTACAGCGGCTATATGAGCTCAGCCAAGCAGTTCACGGACTCTATAAATGCACGCTCCAAATGTGGTGACCAATGGTACTTTGTTTGATAAGCGTCGCAGCAATCTCAGAAAGCGAAACTCCCAAGAGCCAGGCGAAATTCGATGCACCTGAGTGTACCTTGCCACCACGATCGCCTCGGATGCTCCCGCCGCGGTCCCTTGGATGTTCACTATTCACAGCCTCCTGAGCAGTGTTTGTCACGGGCCCACCAACCCCCAGCCCAGCCCGGCCCACGCCCATGAACACCAAGCCCAGGCCCGGACCAGGCCCGGTCAAATTTATAATAGTGAGGCCCAGACCCAGTCCGGCCCGTTCAGATTAGGCATATAAATATTTTCACAAAATTTGCAATCACTATCCTAGCATATTTAATTTTATACTATAAATGTGAAACAATGAACCAACTATGCTAACCAAAAACAAACAAAAAGCCACAGCCACAGCAACAGTGTGTTGCTGTAGACGTGAACTGCTGGTTGAAATCTTTTTCAGCTCTGACCTGAGCTTCAACATTCTCAGCCCAGACCCGTCCAGAGCCCGATCATTTCCTTAAAGTTGAGGCCCAGCCCAGGGCCGGGCCTGGGCTGGTCTTATGTGCCAATCCATAGCCATGATATTGTATCATAATCTATGACCTTCTTGTGAAAACACGTTATTATTACTATTATTATAGGGCCGGCCCAGCCCGTGACGAACTCTGCTCCTGAGTCGACGCCTCCGCCGCGGGCTGCTGATGCAGCTGATCGGCGGCGGAGCGGCGCAGGCGGCGCAGGCGGCGCGCGGAGCATACCTGCGGCCGATACACGATACGCGTGCGGCGCAGCGGGCGGTGCGCCGCGCCGCCTTTGAAGCGCCCGGCACAGATTAGGTTCGGCCGACACCATGAGATCTATTCGTCGCGAGCCGACTGATTCGTGCCTCGCTCTCGGCCGCGGCGCAACAACTCCATGCAGCCGGCTATTAATGGGTTAATTAGCCGATAATGGAAGCGATATTTATGTAGCGCTCGTGCTCGGATCAGGCCGCCGGCGCGGAGGATCCCCGCGTGGCGGCGCCGGCGCGCGCGCGCCGCTCGGACCAGTCGTATCGTGTTGTTTTGAAAACAGAACGGCCCGTAATCGGGTGTAACGAAACCGCGGCACGCCCAGCACGAGAGAGAGAGCGAGAGAGAGAGAGAGAGAGAGAGGGGGGGGGGCACTGTACTATCGATCTTCCCCGCCCGGGGCGGACTCCGGCCATTCGACGCGCTCCCTGAAAATGAAGATGCATCCTCTGCGCTCGCGCCGGGCGGCTGTGACGCCCCGGCCGCGGTTCGAGCAGCTCCTCAGAGACCATTCAGGAGCGCCGCCTCGGCCGCATCATTAATAAAGTCATAAAACGGAGCCGGCACAGACCGATCGAGATGCCGCTCTCACAGGGAACGCGGCGCTGAATCGCAGTCCGACACACAGCCACTATCAATTACAGCGGATTCGCCGGCCGTAAAGTCGCTGCTGGACGCCGCTGGAAAGGCACGACGGGACTCCTCACCAGTCTCAGCAGTCAGCAGTCAGCAGTCAGCAGTCAGCAGTCAGCAGTCGGCAGTCAGCAGTCAGCAGTCAGCAGTTACCAGTCACTGGTCACCAGTGACAGGTTACCAGTCACTGGCCACTAGTCACTAGTCGCTGGTTACTGGTCAGTGATCACTGGTCACTGGTCACTGGTCACTGGTCACTGGTCACTGGTCACTGGTCACCGGTCACTGGTCACTGGTCACTGGTCACTGGTCACTGGTCACTGGTCACCGGTCACCGGTCACTGGTCACTGGTCACTGGTCACCAGTCACCAGTCACCAGTCACCAGTCACCAGTCACCAGTCACTGCTGCTGGCGCGGTGAACTGCGTCAGATATTTGGTAGTCACCAGTCACCAGTCATTGATGTCACCAGTCACCAGTCACTGCTGCTGGCGCAGTGAAGTGCGTCAGATATTTGGTAGTCACCAGTCACCAGTCACTGATATCACCAGTCACCAGTCACTGCTGCTGGCGCAGTGAAGTGCGTCAGATATTTGGTAGTCACCAGTCACCAGTCATTGATATCACCAGTCACCAGTCACTGCTGCTGGCGCAGTGAAGTGCGTCAGATATTTGGTAGTCACCAGTCACCAGTCACTGATATCACCAGTCACCAGTCACTGCTGCTGGCGCAGTGAAGTGCGTCAGATATTTGGTAGTCACCAGTCACCAGTCACTGATGTCACCAGTCACCAGTCACTGCTGCTGGCGCGGTGAACTGCGTCAGATATTTGGTAGTCACCGCCGCTCTCCGCATTACGGTGATCAGCGCCCAGGCCGCGCTCGGAGCCTCAATTAACTACTAACTTCAGATGAAAGTGGCCAAGATAGCGGAATACGCGGCGGCATACATTCAGACACGTTCATGTTATGTCGCCATGGTTCCAGGCCAGGCAGTGTGGTCGGCAAACATGCATTGACTGTGTTCTCACATAAGACTTTGGCATTGGCGCCTACCCATGCATGCGGATTACGGATGTATATCCATGGGAGCAGCGTACGTCGATACATTATCCCATCGAAAACAACTACTCACAACAGTAACAATATTTTCGAATGCATGTTTTTCGTGAAACTTCGTAGAATCATTGTCAAAGACGCACTACTACAATGACACGATTTAGCCAGTGGTATGTCCTTGCTCCGAACGGTGTTTGGGCCGGCGCCAGAGCCGGCTGTCTGTCTGTCTCCCCGTGTGGCCGCTCACCACAGTCCGGCCGCACTCCGCAGGCTCGTGCCCGGTGACCTGTCCGTAATGGGTGTCGGGTCGGCGGGGCGCCTGTCGGGCCCATTTCTCCCGCCACCGGCCGCCCTGTGTCGCCGTCACCGCGCCTGTTCGCGATCGAAAGCGAACCAGTCCGGCCACCGGCCCGCACCGCTCGCCCGCTGTGTTGTCCAAACAGAGAGCCGCGGGCGGACGGGGCGGCTCCCTCCCTCCCTCTGCAGGGTGCGACCGGGCGTAGGGCTGCCGAGTGCCGCTTTCCAACCCAGACTGAGTAAACGCCTATGTGTTCATAATATAGATAGGGTAAATGAGTGCAATCGGGATAATCACCCGCGTGTTGGTCTGCCGGTGAAAGTTGGCTGGCAGCATAAGTGGCACCGAAGCCTGTGGGTGTGGCTCGTGACCCCCTGCCTGTAATCGGCGACGACAAATTCGAACTGTAATCAGCGGAGATGACGGCAAAGAGTGGATTTACACTGCAGCCTGCACCCTGCGTAATCCCTGCCGGCGCTGTCCCGGCACTCCACTCGATAACGGCGTAAACATGCTTACCAGCGGCTGCCGACGTTATTCTGATCCAACACCTACTTAGCATGATGTATGGTGATGAATGACCTCAGAAACGGTGGCTGGTCCGCTCACCTACGAGCCAGACAGAGCGTCAGAGGCCGCTCATTAAGCTCCGTCTGTCTCCTGCGCGGCAACTCCGGTCAGTAACGAACCTCGACCGCCTCATTAATGCAGCCGCTATTGAAATTTATTTCCTTTTCAGTGAATTCGTTCGACCACTGTGCCACGCTGTACCCTGTATAATCGTGGTGAAACCAAAGCCATAGATACCTACCTGTGTCACGGTGGCCTTGCACTGTGCAACACAAGCTTTCTAGCAAGCTGGTTAAAAGAATACCTCTTCAAAATGGTTGTTTGCGATATGTCGGAGCTGTGGGTGTGCATTAGGGTGACCCATTTTTCCACCTTTTTCTTGGAACATGGATTTCCGGGCACCATTCGATCCGTCTTGGCATGCAGAGTTAGGATATCATATTTGTATTGCCAAAATCAAAAAATTCGAGGGCGCTAAAATGCATTGTAGTTTCTGAGAAAACACGTGTTTTGCGTGTCTTCGTCCCTGGATCCGAACCGTCGCTTAACTGATCAATGGAAGTGGCTTTTTAATATTGCTTTACATTCTATGGATGCATGGACAACATGTGACGCCCCTTTGACGATTAGTTGTTCATCAGCAGGCCTTTATAACAGCCCGACACCACGTGGTTGATTATTCTTATCATAGATGGCAGTGTCATCGGAGTTACATTTGCAGGTTATACAGGCCAGGCAGATACATGGGGATGGTGCAATTGGTTTTCCGTGGTGTTTTTGTCTTTTACAGGATGCATAAACATATTCGATTCCCAAACATCTACCCTTACGATCAGGAAAATACTGGCACCAACATTTAACTCTAATGCTGATGTGCTAAAGGTTCATTGTCGAAGCACACCGTTTGATCACTGATCAATAATTACCTCATTGTGTTTCTTGCTGCTCTGTAGCTATGACATTAATCAAAAACCGAATTCCAGCTTTGTTACATGAGCAAAAGCCACTCACATTTGCATTGTGCACATGTGCGCCGGCATGTGCTGCTCCTATACCCGGCAAAGCAGCATTTCAAGATTTTGATACGGAACTTTGAAAACATGACTTTTATTTATATGAAAATCTTCAGCCACACACCGCGAAGGTGCTAAGAAATAAGTCTCTGAAAAACATGATTACGGTCGGGTTGGGCCGCCCATATGTAGTTCTGCCCTCAGTTGACGGGAGACTTCTCAATCGCTTCGAGTTTTGCGCCGGCTCGGTAACGAACAGACATATGCTGGGATCCCGAAAACGGATCCCGGGGTCTGATCTGGGATCTGGATCCCGGATCCATTGAGATCATAGATCTACTTTCACAATTTGTCGATGGATCCACTGGGATCGTAAATCCGCCTTCAACATTGGTCGATGGATTCGCCGGAATCCGAGATCTCAGGCACCACTTTGCATTGGGATCCACTAAGATCCCAGATACACCATTATACAAAAATGCATTTTCGGAACCCATATTCTAAGAAATTGTCAGTACTTTGCAATTCGTTGTAAATGGAACTAGTATGGTTGTATTCCTACATTTAGTAAGATTTTGTTAAGAAATACTATAATTATGGCATAAAATATGAGGCGGATCCTGTCGGGTCCGAGATCCCTTAGGGTCATATGTTCACTTCCATTTTTATCATGAAATACTGTGGGATTCAGGATCCGTTGCCAAATTTAATCGAGGGATTCACTGGGGTCCAAGATCCACTGTTGTACTTTGTCGTGGGATCCAGTGGAATCATATATCCAACATTGCGTTTTGTCGAGAGATCCTATGGGATAATAGATCCTGGGGATCATAGATTCTGCTTTGAGATCCATGCACACGTCTGGACTAACGAATATTCGTTTATTTTTCTACTCCAAGAATCATAAACGTTGCGCAAATCTTTCAGATTTGAAACACTCGCGGATAATTCGAATACCACATAGATCGCTTGAATTAACGATGTATTTTGCTGACAGTGCTGGGAATTTTCCAGTTCTGCTTCACCTGCGCAGTGCCGGTACAAGGCGCCACCTTCGCCGTGCCTGTTGGAGGGGGAGGGGGTGCGTCTGAACCAGAGTTCGTCACGGGCGGGGCCGGCCCCATGGGCCATGAGCCGGGCCTGAGCTGGGCTTGGGCTGGGCCTCAACTTTGAGGAAATCATCGGGCTCTGGACGGGCCTGGGCTGATAATGTTGAAGCTGTTGTTGAGAATGTTGAAGAGAATGTTGAAACCAGTATTTTTTCCATAGCAGCCTTGTTCGAGAGGGTGCGTACTCGATGATTGCTGGCGAGATATGCCCACTTACATGGCCAAAACCAACTCATCCGTTTTAAGCTATCCGTTTTAAGCCAGTTTAAACTGCCCATGGAAATAGGATCTCTTAAAGCGATCTTTGTGGTATTTGAATTATCCGTGAGTATTTCAAATCTGAAAGATTTGTGCAACGTTTATAATTCTTGGAGTAGAAGAAAAAAAACATCATTACCGAGTCGGCGCAAAACTCGAAGCGACCGAGAACTGAGAAGTCTCTCGTCAACTGAGGGAAAATATACGTATGAGCGGCCCGACCCGACCGTAATCATGCTTTTCATAGACTTATTTCTTAGCTCCTTCGCGGTGTGTTTCTGGAGATTTGCATATAAATAAAATTCATGTTTTCAAAGTTCCATATCAAAGTCTAGAAATGCTGCTTTGCCGGGTTTGGGAGCAGCACATGCCGACACACATGTGTACAATGCACAAGTGAGTGGCTATTGCATGTGATCCTGTAACAAAGCTTGTATTCGTTTTTTGAATAATTATTTGTCATGGTTACAGAGCAGCAAGAAACGCAATGAGGTAATTATTGATCAGTGATCAATGGTGTGCTGCGACAATGAACCTTTAGCACATCAGCATTAGAGATGAATGTTGGTGCCATTAGCAAGTATTTTCCTGATCGTAAGGGTAGATGTTTGGTAGTATAATATGTTTATGCATCCTGTAAAAGACACAGACACCACGGAAAACAATAGCACAATCCCCATGTATCTACCTGGCCTGTATAATCTGCAAATGTAACTCCGATGACACTGCCATCTATGATGAGAATAAGCAACTGCGTGGCGTTGGGCTGGTATAAAGGCCTGCTAATAAAAAATAATCGTCAAAGAGCGTCAAATTTTGTCCGTGCATCCATAGAATGTTAAGGAATATTAAAAAGCCCCTTCCATTGATCAGTTAAAGGGAAATAATGACCTTTTTCCACAAAAATGGAGTTAGCACTTGAAATCGACAGACGAGACCAAAATATATTGTAAATTCATCACATTTTGCATGAAAACTTTCCTACCGAAAGATATTTCAAGTTAAAGTTGATAAGCGTTCCACACTTTTAACGACCGGTACTTGCAAGTACTTTTGGTCCTCATCAAACTGCGGGCTTTTCCCGTATTGTTTTCTTACGCAATGGAGTGGAAAATATATTGTGCGTTCTGCTTGTTGTGATTATATGCCCGGCGATCTTCTAAAACTAACAGCGATTGGAAAAAGTGGCAATAAAATCGGAAGCTCATCGATGCACATCAACGGCGGCATAGTTAGTGGTTGCGACCCTCAATTTTTGAAAATCGATTCATTTGTTTTCAACATTAGGAGTATTGTATAATTTGTCTGTGGCTGTATGTATATAACATTATGCTTTATATTTTCATGAAAAACAATAATTTTTCCCCAAAAAACTAACAAACAATAACACAAAACTGGCAATTAAATCGGAAGCTCATCGATGCACATCGACGGCGACCTATTTTGCGTCGGCGATTTGTTTACAAAGTCATTGTCATGCTTCTCGGCGCACTTAACCATTGTGGCGAGTTGTTCCTGATTAGTATACCCAAGTCCCGTAGCAGGCTTTGTTAATGACGTCACTGGTGTGATTCTTGTGTAGCATTGCAAAATATATCTGATTTTGAGTTGAAAGCTAATTAAAGACTTATTCAAATTATTGTTTTTAAGTTTGAATTTTCTTGTTAATCATTATTAAAGGTTATCACTGTATTCCATAGTAGTTGACACTTCAGAAACTTGTGACGTAATAATATTGTATCCAATATGCATTTCCCTCACCTTTTGCTATTGGGGCGCAGTGCCGAGTGCTTTGCGAATACTAGCTTGCCTAGGGTTCAATTCATTCCGCCCTTATTTTATTCGAGTTGGTATAGTTTGCATGTTGTTGTTATTCATGACTTATACTGATAGTCATGTATCACAGATGCTTCACGGATTGCTTCACGGATCAGAGCGCTGCTCGAACGCACGCTAGTAGCGCTAGTAGTGCTTTCGTTCTCCATGGCAACCAGGCGTGAGCCAATGAAAAGCCAGAACGTATTCCCTTTCTGGCTTTTGATTGGCTGACGCCTGGTTGCCATGGAGAACGAAAGCGCTACTGGCGCTACTAGCGTGTGTCCGAGCAGCGCTCAGTTTGATCGGAAACGTCACAGAGCCTCCAAAAATGCCGCACTCGATGTAAACAATGGTAGGGAAGGACGAATTTGTCAATGACCTTCATGAAGCACACAAGGTACTTGTTTTGTATTTTTTCCAAACTTACAACTTTGAATTTGGGAATAATTTTATTTAATTCTTAAATTTAAATAAAAATAATTTTAAAACCATAACGGTAGCCTAAGAAATTGTTGCTAACAAAATCAAAAGATCATTATTTCCCTTTAAGCGACGGTTCTGATCCAGGGACGGAGACATGCAAAACACGTGTCTTCTAAGAAACTACAAAGCATTTTAGCGCCCTCGAATTTTTTGAGTTTGGCAATACAAATATGATATCCTAACTCAGCATGCCAAGACGCATCGAATGGTGCCCGGGAATCCATGTTTTAAGAAAAAAGTGTCAAAAGGGGTCACCTAGTGTGCATGTGCGTAGACTGCTCACCGTCGTGCTGAAGCCATTCTCTTCAGATCATGCATGATATTTGGAGTCTACATTTGGAAACGCCCAGTCAGCGGAAAAGTTCAGCGCAACTGAGGTAGTTCTTCACGTCGGAACAAACGACAAAACACGAATGGGATCCGAGATGGTCGCAAAGAACATATTTAGGTTGGCACAGCAAACGAAGGGACAACACGGGGTACGGAGTGTTTATATATGCAGGGTCACTCCCAGGACAGATTGTGGATCGTTCACTTTCAGTAGATCCGAGAGTGTGAACAATCGGCTCCATCTTCTCTGTCTGAAAACGAATGATGTGAGTTTTATCGACTTGCGTCATCGGTTAGATAGTCGTCCATTTAATGGTCTGGCAAGGGACGGTGTACACTACAACAAAGCTGGGGCTGCACAGGCTTTGAGATCGATCGCGGACACGATTGGGGATTTGTTAGTACAAGAGCCAGGCAGTATGCACCACAGTTAACCGTAACCAGAGAAGTAACTAGTCAACACAACTGCTCACCAAATGCGACTAAACGAACCACGAACGTTAACTGTAACGATAGCACTAGTGTTAATGTGAGTCCACCACAGTCATTACCTTTTAATGCAGCCAAAGCTACCACATCAAGTACAGGGCATGTTTTAAATGCTATAAATATCAGAGTATGTCATATAAATATAAATAGCATAACATCCAGTGACATATTAGATGAGCTGAACAATTTTACAAAGATGAACAACATAGACATACTCATGTTAACAGAAACCAAACTCGATTCCAACATTCATCCCAACCTGTACAGGGTTGACGATTTCCAGGCTCCATTCACACAACATAGAAACAGACACGGAGGAGGCATCACAATATATTCTCACAGCACCATATCTGCAACGCGGTTTCGTGAGCTTGAAATTGATGAGGAAGAATGCATCTGGATTAAAATACAAATTAAGAGTGTTTCAATCCTAGCTTGCTGCATTTATTAACCTCCAAATCTGACCTCAGAACATACACAGGACTTTCTCACTAAATTGACAGAAAGCATTGTAGTAGCCGTAGCTTACCACCCTTCTTCAATTTCGGTATTAGGCGACCTAAACGTAGGCAACATATATCCTCATTCCGACATGATCACCCATAGCGTGATCACTGTCTTTGACAACAGACTGAAACATACCCTCGACTCTTCGAAGTTGACACAACTCATTGACGAACCGACCAGACTGAGCGACAACGTAACAAATTTGCGCGACCTTATTATAACAAATAATATAAACTTGGTGGTTGAAAGTGGGGTCTTACCGCCATTTCCAAAAATTGATCACTTACCAATATATGTTTCCATTGCAGTTACCAAGCCATTAACAAAGATATTAACAACACGTATATGACAATATGGATGTTGACAAACTTACAAAGTTGTCAAAAGTTGTGTTAAAATGATCAATAACATGCCAAATATGTATTTTAGTGGTCAAATGAATAATTAAAATAGACAAGCTTTCGACATCACTGTCATCGTCTGTGGCCTATTTCACAAAGAAGTTAGTAATTACACATGTTTGCGATTACAAATGCAAGCAAATATTGCAAACCTCACAAAAAGACATTTCACAAACATTCACCACCTCTGAATTACCGATTGTAAAGAAAATTGCAAACACAAATGATAGTACAGCAGAAAGCTTGAAATCAAGAACGTTTGTATTAAACTTGATGCTAATGACAAATAATCTGATTGTTAACAAATTAATTTAACAAATATTTACATTGTGGTTTATTTTTATATTCAATCCAAAATGAGTTATAGGGATAATAATCTTTTAATTAACATTTCATCGGAATGCAAACTCTGATCGTAAAAATACATGTTGGTAAGCAGTTAGAGTAAACAGAATTTGACCATTCACCAGGTGGCGGAGCATAACAACAGAACTACTCTTAAAAGAAAGATCGTTGAATTTCTCGACCATTTTTTCACCTAACCTAGTCGATTTCCTACGTCGTAAAGGGTGAAGGTTCACTGCACATTGCACAAGACATCATTGACCGCTGCAATTCTATCGCCATGCGGTTTCTCCGCTCGGAGGCGCCCCTCACAGCGCAATCGGTAAGGTGCACTGGGACTTCAAAGCTGGAGATCCCTGTTCGAATCTCTCGGAAAATAACTTTTTTGGAGGCAGCTATACCTATGCATAACTAAACCATTACCCGCAACAACCTCGGCAACGTAACAACCTCACCAAGAAAATAACCTGTACAGTCAAACAATGTCAACTGTCAATGCAGTTTCTGAAATTCAGAACCCCTGACCCACTGGAATTACAAGTTTGTAATTGCAAACATTTCCTCACTTCCATCAACCTTTGAGAAATAGAACATGTGCAATTACAAAAAAAAATACCAACAATATCTTTGTAAAGTAGTTTGTAAATAGTAAATTGAGATTTACTGCCCTGGGGTTTTGTGAAATTCAAACTACAAACATGTGTAAAAATGATTTGTAATGACAAAGAAATTCTTTGTAATTACAAACTTTTTGCTTTGTGAAATAGGCCTCAGGTCTGAAGTTTTTAAATATTGTTGAATGACACACAAAATAACAAAAACAGATTCGCTCATGTCACAATGATGATGGTATCCTCCAGTATGACCGTCACTGCTGAATGTATAGACATGGAATGCATAATACAAAGTACCCATATGTGGAAATATACGACATTCAAGATTTAGGGACTATTACATGCCGAACATATCGTAACATAATCTAACAAAATGTAACAAATGTAATATGACGAAGGTGACACAGTTATTAAAAGAAACCTGTCATAGTTTAAAATACAGACACTCAAACGCCTGAGTGATTAGCGAGAAAATGTACAACATTGTCAAAAGAAAGCATACTACGAAAATCACCTATGTGCAACATGACGTAACAAAATAAGCAATACGCAACCAGCGTAAGACAGGCTGTGTGACAATCATTGACAGCGAATGAATGATAGCATGCAACTTGCAAACACACCCACACACCTTAGCGACATGTCATTCTGTATTAAGCCACCTACACGGTTAGATAATGGGCTTTAGGCTGGCACAGCAAACGAAGGGACAACACGGGGTACGGAGTGTTTATATATGCAGGGTCACTCCCAGGACAGATTGTGGATCGTTCACTTTCAGTAGATCCGAGAGTGTGAACAATCGGCTCCATCTTTTCTGTCAGAAAACGAATGATGTGAGTTGTATCGACTTGCGTCATCGGTTAGATAGTTGTCCATTTAATGGTCTGGCAAGGGACGGTGTACACTACAACAAAGCTGGGGCTGCACAGGCTTTGAGATCGATCGCGGACACGATTGGGGACTTTTTTAGTACAAGAGCCAGGCAGTATGCACCACAGTTAACCGTAACCAGAGAAGTAACTAGTCAACACAACTGCTCACCAAATGCGACTAAACGAACCACGAACGTTAACTGTAACGATAGCACTAGTGCCAATGTGAATCCACCACAGCTATTACCTTTTAATGCAGCCAAAGCTACCACATCAAGTACAGGGCATGTTTTAAATGCTATAAATATCAGAGTATGTCATATAAATATAAATAGCATAACATCCAGTGACATATTAGATGAGCTGAACAATTTTACAAAGACGAACAACATAAACATACTCATGTTAACAGAAACCAAACTCGATTCCAACATACATCCCAACCTGTACAGTATACAGGGTTGACGATTGTCAGGCTCCATTCACACAACATAGAAACAGACACGGAGGAGGCATCACAATATATTCTCACAGCACCATATCTGCAACGCGGTTTCGTGAGCTTGAAATTGAAGAGGAAGAATGCATCTGGATTAAAATCAAAATTAAAAGTGTTTCAATCCTAGCTTGCTGCATTTATTTACCTCCAAATCTGAACTCAGAACATACACAGGACTTTCTCACTAAATTGACAGAAAGCATTGTAGTAGCCGTAGCTTACCACCCTTCTTCAATTTCGGTATTAGGCGACCTAAACGTAGGCAACATATATCCTCATTCCGACATGATCACCCATAGCGTGATCACTGTCTTTGACAACAGACTGAAACATACCCTCGACTCTTCGAATTTGACACAACTCATTGACGAACCGACCAGACTGAGCGACAACGTAACAAATTTGCGTGACCTTATTATAACAAATAATGTAAACTTGGTGGTTGAAAGTGGGGTCTTACCGCCATTTCCAAAAATTGACCACTTCCCAATATATGTTTCCATTGCAGTTACCAAGCCATTAACAAAGATATTAACAAAACGTATATGGGTCTATGACAATAAGGACGTTGACAAACTTACAAAGACGCTTTTACATATACGGTGGCAAGATATGTTAGAAAAGGATATTGATGAAGCAACT